>PVIA01013492.1:0-31900 GCA_004024845.1 Tonatia bakeri | reverse complement strand
AGGGAGGGAGAGGGGAGAGGGAGGGAGAGGGGAGAGGGAGGGAGGGAGATGGAGGGAGAGGGAAGGAGAGGGGGTGTGTGGGGGGGAGAGATGAAACTATTGTTCCACTTATCCATGCATTCACTGATTGACTCCTGTAGAGACCAGGGATTGAACCCACAACCTGGGTGCATCAGGATGGCACTCCAACCAACTGAACAACCCAGTCAGGGCTCATTTTCATCATTTTTTTTAAAAAGATTTTATTTATTTATTTATTTTAGAGAGAGGAGGAGAGAGGGAGAGAAACATCAATGTGCAGCTGCCTCTCCCACATCCCCCACTGGGGACCTGGCCTGCAACCCAGGCACGCGCCCCGACTGGGAATAAAACCAGTGATCCTTTGGTTCACAGCTCGTGCTCAATCCACTGAGCTACACCAGCTAGGCTCTTTTTCATCATTTTTAAATCTTCAATTTAGTGGCACAAAGTACACTTACAACACTGTGTACCCATCACCACTATTTCCAGAACCTTTTCATCATCCCAAACACAGACTCCATACTCATTGAACAATAAGGCCCTATTCCACAACCTTTATTCTACTTTCTGTCTCATTAATTTGCATATTTTAAGCAATCTTATATATCCCTTTGGGTCTGACTTATTTCACTTGGCATAATGATTTCAAGGTTCATCAATGTTGTAAAATGTATCAAAATTTCATTCCTTTCTATGGCTGAATATGTATGTATGGTATGGTATACACCACATTTTGTTTACCCATTCATCTCTTAATGGACACCTGGGTTGTTTCCACCTACTGGTTGTTTTGGTTATCATGACTAATGCTGCCATGAACACTGGTGTACAAGTATCTGTTTGAGTCCCTGCTTTCAATTCTTTTGGCATATACCCAGGAGTGGAATTGCTGGATCATATAGTAATTCTATAAGTAATTTTCTCAGGAACTGCCAAACTGTGTTCCACAGTGGCTGTACCATTTTACATTCCCACCAGCAATGTACAAAAGTTCCAATTTCTCTACATCCTCACCAACAGTTGTCATTTTGCACCTTTTCATGTGCTTATTGGTCATTTGTATATATTCTTTGGAGAAATGTCTATGCAAGTCTTTTATCTATTTTTGAATTGCGGTTTTCTGTTGCTATTGTAGAAGTTCTCTATATATTCTAGGTGTTAATGCCTTACCAGATATGTGATTTGTAAATATGTTCTCACTCTATGTGGATTGTCTTTTCACTCTTTTGCATAGTGTCCTTTGATGTTTCTGAAAGATTCTAATCTTAATGATTAAGTCCAACTTATTTTGAAATAATTTCAGATGTATGGTAAAGTTCAAACTTAATAGAATTCTAGTATACCTTTCACCCAGCTTCCTCTAATGTTAGCAGAAGAATGGTACATGGCATAAAACTAAGAAGTTAACTAAGCCAGGAATTTCCATCTCATGGCATGCATATACTAATTACAAAAATCCTGCAGCACACTAAAAAGTATATTTTTTGCCAACCTGACAAAAAATATGAGTATAATTTTGATTTATTCATTTCAGATGGCTATCATTGCTGTTGGCTGTTGTCATGTTTTATTAGACAATCTAAGGGAAAAGAGGTCAGTGTCCCTGACTGAATAGTTAGGTACTGCATGTTTTAAAAATTCTTATGGCACAATGGTTGAAAAATCATTGAACTAATATATACACTATATTAGAATTTCACCAGTATTTCCACTACTATTCTCTTTCTGTTCCAAGATCAAATCGAAGCTGTTGTATTGTATTTAGTCATCATGCCTCTGTAGGTTCCTCTGGCCTGTGTAAGTTTTTGGTCTTGCCTTGTGTATGTATGTGTTTTTATTTATTTTTTTTTTAGAGAAGGGAGAGAGAGAGAGAGAGAGAGAGAGAGAGAGAGAGAGAGAGAGAGAGAAACATCAATGTGCGGTTGGTGGGGGACATGGCCTGCAACCTAGGCATGTGCCCTGACTGGGAATCGAACCTGCGATGCCTGGTTCACAGTCCGCGCTCAATCCACTGAGCTACGCTAGCCAGGGCTGTATGTGTTTTTATTTTTAAAAAATTTTTATTTTATTTTTTAGAGAGGGGAAGAGAGAAAGAGAGGGAGAGAAACATCAGTTTGTGGTTGCCTCTCACATGCCCTCCACTGGTGACCTGGCCAGCAACCCAAGCATGTGCCCTGACTGGGAATCAAACCAGTGACCCCTTGATTCACAGGCTGGCACTCAACCACTGAGCCACACCAGCCAGGGCTATGTGTGTGTTTTTAATGACCATGACAGTTTTCAAGAGTACTGGTTAGGTATTTTATAGAATGTACCTCAACTTGGGTTTGTCTGATATGTTGATGGAGGTTACAGTGTTCTGGAGAGAACACAGCAGATATGAGCTGCCCTTCTAGACTGCATTGTATCAGGGGTTACATGGTATCAACAGGGGGTACATGACTTATCACTGGGGATATTGACCTTGATCATCTAGTTTTGGGGGGAGGGTCTGTCAGGTTTCTTTGCTGTCAATTTTCTTTTTCCCTTTCTACCCTAGATTCTTTAGAAGCGAGTCACTAAGACCAGATCAGCCCACACTTAAAGAGGAGAGGAATTAAGCTCTACCTCCTAGAGCGAAGAATACCTATGCATGTTATTTGGAATTCTTCTGTAAGGAAGATTTGGGATGGAATATTTTTAACTTAACAGATCTGCAGAAGTCCAAATGTTTGACAACAAACTATTGGCAAGGCTGTATGGGGAATATGCACACTGATGTTGCTGGTAGGAGTGTAAATGGAACAATCCCCATGGAGGGGAATTTGGCAATAGCCGGCAAACTAAAAATCTATATACTCTCTGACCACCAGTTCTCCTTCTAGGATTTTAATGGACTGATATGCTTGTACATGTACGGAAACATTATTCACTGCAGCACTGTTTATAACAGCAAAGGCCAAGAAACAACTTAGAAGGGTCAGAAAAATTCTCTTTAAAACAAAGACTAACGAAGGAGAGAAAAGCCCCACCAAACACTAACACATATTATAAAGGTGGGACAATTAAAAACACGAATGGACAGGTCAGTAAAGCCAAACAGTCCACAGTACAAAAACACATGGAAATTTAAAATAAGCCAAAGGCTGCATTTCAAATAAACATGGGGCAGGGGAGGGAGCAGGGAGGGAATGGATTAGTCAGTAAATACTAGTTGTGAAAACTGGCCCAGGGATAGGCAAACTATAGCCAGTGGGCCAAATCCAGTCACCTAAATAAAATTTTCTTTAACACACCTACACAATTATTTACATATTGTGGCTGATAGCAGGTGGGTAGCTATGACAAAGACCGTATGATCTACAATGCCAAAAATATTTACTATCTGGTCCTTCACAGCAGAAGTTTTTTTGACCTTTGAGAAAATGAAGTTGTTTATCTACCTCACTTCTTACACTAACTAAGTTCTAAATGGATCAAAAATTTAAATTCTTGAATAGAAAACACAAAAATATTAGAAAGAAAACACAAGAAAAAAAATGATCACCTCAAGAATGGGAAAAGGCTTTTTTTTAAAAAAAGACTTTATTTATTTATTTTTAGAGAGGGAAGGGAGAGAGAAAGAGAGAGAGAGAAACATCAATGTGTGGTTGCTGGGGGCCGTGGCCTGCAACCCAGGCACTTGCCCTGACAGGGAATCGAACCTGCGATGCTTTGGTTCGCAGCCCGCGCTCAATCCACTGAGCTACGCCAGCCAGGGCCGGAAAAGGCTTTTTAAGCAAGACGAAACCCAGAAGTCATAAAATAAAAAAGAAAACTGATAAATCTGACTTTGTAAAAATTTCAAAGTATCTAGAGTGTAAAAGATACCACAAGTATGTGATAAAGCAAGTAGGGTAAAATGTTAATGGTAGAATCCAGTGGATGGATACAGAGGTGATCACTGTAAAACACTTTTAACTTTGCTGTATGCTTGAAATTTCATAAGTTTGAAATAACCATAAAGCTAAAAGATAATTAATAAATAGGGAAAATAAAATGTTTCATTTGTTTATTCATTCAACATGTATTAATATAACAGCTGCTATGTGTCAGGCACTGTTCTAGGCTCTGGGGATACTGCTTTGAATGAAATGAAGTCCCTGTCCTTGTGAACTTGGCTTGGAACCCAAATTGTTCCCTTATGGTAAATGCCTCAATATGAAGTGGCTGCTATGAGTATTGTTAAGGTTTTTGATATGAACAATGTTGTTTTCATAAATGCTTACCAGAGGTACCCCTCAATATTTGAACTCCAGTCATTAGAATTTAAGAACTAAACAGATTTGAATAAATGTTCACATGAAATCCTGAACTCTCTGATACTCAGCATCTAAAATCAAATAAATCTGATTATTAAATTCTTACTATCTAAATTCAGAAAAGGGACAGATTTAGACAGTAAGGGATACTTTACACTGGCCACAGAGCACTCTGACTAATCTGTTCAAAGGCAGACACTGTTCATAATATGCGTCTAAGGAGCTGGACTGAATTATAATATATGAGGATCTCCACAAAATGAGTAGAAAATGCCAAAATTGGCAGAAGTAGACGAAATGATAATCAAAAACTCAGGCCCCTTTAAAGGTGAGTTTTATCAAGCTTTCAACGGACAGACAACTCTTATATAAGTTCCTCCAAAAAAGAGAAATAACAAAAGTTGCTGAATTCATGTCATGAGGCTACTTTGATTCAATGCCAGATAAAAAGAAAAGGATATTATACAATCACTTCACTGATGGATACAGATGCAAATATCCTAAATACAGTATCTAATAAAACGTGAATGTTTCAAAAACATATGTAACATTGCCCTGGCTGGTGTAGCTCAGTGGATTGAGCAGTTCAATTCCCTGTCAGGGCACATGCTTGGGTTGCAGGTCAGGTCCCCAGTAGGGAGCATGCAAGAGGCAATCACACACTGATGTTTCTTTCCCTCTTTCTCCTTCCCTTCCCCCCTCTCTATAAATAAATAAATACTCTTAAAAAAACTCACATTTAAACAATATATATGTAACATTGCTTAAATAATTCTTCTACCAAAAATTCATGAATAAACAGAAAAAAACAAACTGAGAAATATCTACAAAGTAACTGACCTGTACTGTATTATTTTTTAATCATTTTAATTAATTTTAAAATTTTTTCAGTTACAGTTCACATTCAATATCATTTTGTATTGGTTTCAGGTGTTCCGTATAGTAGTTAGATAATCATATACTTCACAAAGTGTTCCCCTGACAGCTCCAGTACCTGTCTGGCACCATACATATTTACTGCAATATTATTGACAATATTCCCTATGCTGTACTTTATTGACCCATACTCTTGAAACATATCAAGGTCATAAAAGACAAAGAAAGACTGAGTTCCAGATTAAAGGAGACTAAAAATTCAAAGCAGCTCAATGCAATGGACTGGATCCTGGATTAGGGACAGCTATACAGGACATTATTGGGACAAATGCTTATGACTGAATATGGACTTTATGTAAGATGAAGTATTACATCAAAGTTAAATTTCTGGATATTGATTTCTGGATATTACCATGGTTATAGAAGGAAAAAGCCCTTGTTCTTAGGACATACATGCTGTAGTACTTAAGGGCTGTCTGCCACTAACTCAAGTGATTGTCAGGGGGCAAATGTGGGAGCAGGGAGAGGGTAGAGGGAGGAGGGGAGGAAGAGGAGAAGGGAAAGGTGACAAAGACAACGCTCCCCAAATTAGTACATAAATTCAATGCAATCTCAATAAAAATCCCTGAATGTTTTTTAGGGACTTGGTAAACTTTTTATATAAAGCTCCACAGATGGCTCAATCAACTTTGAAAATTGAGAGCAAAGTTGAAGCTATTAAGACATTCTATGAAGCCATAATAATAAAAACAGTAAAGTTCTGGTGTGGGAAGGAACAAGTAGACCAACGAAACATATTAGACCACTCAAGACAGACCCACGTACATAAAGGAACTTGAAATGAGGTACAACAAATCAATAAGGAAGAATGGACTATTTAGGAGACGATACTAGGAAAACTGCCCACTATGTAGAAGAAAATAAAACCAGAACCTACCTTATACCATATTCACAAGTGGACTCTAGATAAATTTAAATTCCTGAATGAGAAAGGTAAAACTACACAGTGAAAACAATCATTGTGACCAGACATAGGAACAGAGAAGATCCTTAAAGCACAGATTATAAGACAAAAAAAGAGATAAATTTTAGCACACCAAAAGTAAGAACAAGTATTCATCCCTGGGGGAACTGTTAAGCAAAAGGCAGCCAGCATACGCTAGTAGAGGTGTTTGACCGGTGGCCCATGGGTCGCACGCAGTCCAGCGTGGCTGTGAATGCAGCCCAACACAAAATCATATATTTACTTAAAAGATTATGAGATATTTTGTGATTATGTGTCACAATGTATTTAACGTGTGGCTCAAGACAGCTCTTATTCTAGTGTGGTACAGAGGCACCAAAAGGTTGGACACCCCTGCATGGTGTCTTTGGGACCAATTAGAAGCAAAACACTAATATCTGCATGGCAATTCAGACAGATCTTTACAAATGCAGGGCTGCTGGCTGCTGTGGCTCAGGGGATTGAGTACCGGCCTGTGAATCAAAGGGTCTCGGGCTGGATTCCCAATCAGGGTACATGCCTGGGTTGCTGGCCATGTGCCCAGTAGATGGCGCTGCAAGGCAACCACACATTGATGCTTCTCTCCCTCTCTTTCTCCCTCCCTTCCCCTCTCTAAAACTAAATAAATAAAACCTTAAAAAAATTGTTTAAATGCAGGGCTGCCCTGACTGGTGAGTGTCATGCTGCAAACCAAAAGGTTGCTGGTCCCAGTCAGGGCACAAGTTGCGGCTACAGTTGCGGGCCAGGTCCCTAACTGGGGGAGTACAAGAGGCAGCCAATCAACGTTTCTCTTGAACGTTGATGCTTCTCTCCCTATCTCCCTCCCTCCCCTGTCTCTAAAAAATTAAGTAAAAATAAAATCTTATAGAAACTCAAATTAACACTAAATTTTCAAGAAGAATACATTTCAAACATGACAGAAAAGCTGCCCACAGCTATGGAAATTGGAAATAAAAAGGAAAAAATAAATATGGCAAGAAAGGCCTTTGTACTGACCTATGATAGAAACCTACTGTGAACTGGAAAAGTATGATTAACTCAAATCTCTGCATTTGAGGTCCTTTAAAAGCACCCCCCCAAAAAAAAAAGAAAAGAAAAAATGGAAAGCCAGTGGCTTTATTTGATAATAAAGTCACCCACCCTAACTCAGAAACTGCCATAGAACACTTCCAGTGAATCCCATCCAAAATCAAATGCCTTTCAAAAGACATTTTTAAAGAAGGTCAAGACTAACACTGGATGATGGATGACCACATCTCAAATTTGGGCTCACTTTTCAGAAAACAAAATATAATTCTACATTTTTAAAAGGGCCTGGTGGTATAAGAAACCCTTTGTAGGACATTAAAAATTATTTTACAAGTATACTGACTCTTTTTTAAAAGATTTTATTTATTTTTATAGAGAGGGGAAGGGAGGGAGAGAGGGAGAGAAACATCAATGTGTTGTTGCCTCTCATGTGGGCCCCACTGGGGACCCAGCCAGCAACCAAGGAATGTGCCCTGACTGGGAACCGAACTGGCGGCTCTTTGGTTCACAGCCCACGCTCAATCCATTTAGCTACACCAGCCAGGGTTATGCTGACTCTTAATAATGGCTTTCTGGGGGAGTTAGGTCTGTCTGCCTATGTAATCCTAAAATGTAAGTAATAGATCACCTGCACTAGAATCAACTGAGCTGATATACCAGGATGGTGAGGGAATGGCTTGGGATATCTTTATCAAGTGTCCCAATTGTTTCTTGACCTATCAGAGTTTAAAGATAACTGTAGGAGAGTTTCCCATTCCAAGACAAGTATCACACCAACCTCAGACTACCCTGACCCTGAAATCTCCCACTATCTGACCTGGCTTGCCCCATACTTGTGCCAGCAAATTCCTGACTCTGTAGGCACCACTCTCACCCATCCCCTGAGGCACCACTCTCAGCTCACACCTCTCTCCTGAGAACCCATAGGCATTTACAACTTACTACGCATCTCTGCCTCCCCTCCCACAGTGGCTGTCCATACTGTGAATGGCACCATACACCTATCTTGGTCACCCAAACTGGAAACCTGGGCATCAGCCTCCATTTCTCCCTTTCATTTGATCCCTTCCCACCCTTACAACCAACCATGGCATCCACCCAACTGTTCTGGAATCACCTGTAAACTGTGTGGTCTTCCTTGTGAGACCCTGAGTAAAAAGAAGTCTGCAATCATGTATGTCTCATTCACCATGGCACTCCCAGAGCCTAGCACATAGGTCCTGCCTCACAACAGGTACCAAGTAAATGCTAAAAAGAAACCAATCATCTGCTATATTGTTTCCTCTGCCCGGAAGCCCCCTCCTAGCACCTTTCTGTCAAATCTCACAGCGGGGACAAGCCTAGGCTGTTTGGTTAAGGTAGAAGCAGGTAACTCACCGTCTTTCATACTCCATGTCCTGATAGGGCCTTCGGGGGCTGATGAGGCCCCTCCTCAGCCGCTGGCTCCGTTTTACTTCCCAGCCACCCCCACTGCTGCCACCATGATCTGCCAGCCTGGGTGATGCCTCCTGCAGGGACTCTGGGGAGAGAGGGAGGAAGAGAGGTCAAGGCAGTTGGGGCAGAGAGGGCCTCCCTGAAAAACCCTTATTGTCAAGGTTTTCTGCTACCTCTTAGTCCAGAGACATTGTTTCTTTACTCCTAATGTTCCTGTGGACCACAGCAGGAAGGCAGCCTCTACTTGGCCTGTTCCTTCCTTTCCCCACAGATGTGAAGTTAGAGCTCACTGCTCTAGGATGAGCAAGGCTTTCAGCAGACAGGGAGCATCTTGCAGAGAGACCTGGTGGTGCCACTCATTCTGTGATCAGGGCTTTGCTACCTGAAACTGGTAGACAGGTTCAAGCCTGGAACTATCTGCCTAGGAGAGCTCTTGGTGCTAAATGACTTGTTAGAGATCAGGCAAGACTTCACAACAGGACTCCCAGGCACCTATCAGGCTCCTACCGTGGACACCCAGGTGCCATTTCATCCTCCCAACAAGATGTTCCCTGTCCTGGACAAGACAGCAGGAGACCATGAAAAGCTTAGGGCGTGAAGGGGCTAACTTGGCAATGAGACAGCTGCCGCCTCCCTGGGCTCCTGGCCAACACAGCTTTGGCCCTCACAGGGCAACTGGCTCACTCCTGAGTCCTGTCTCTTATGCGCAGCCAGGTCCCAAGGCAGCTCTCTCCCCAGGGCTCTAGGCCCAAGTTATTCAGAGGCAAAAGGAGTCCTTTCAGAGGCTGTTCCAAACCACTGTGCAATTCTACTGGTTTAGAAAGGCAGTCATTTTACACAACCTTCAGGTCTACTGTGAGATCTAAGGAAGTCATGAGAGGCATGTGACCTGGCCAGGAGTCACCAGGTAGTATATCCCAGAGTCTTCGGGCCCCACCCTTTGAACAGGATTTAGGCAAAGCCAGATGGTAACAGCACCTGTCTAACACTGGGTTGTCACCACACCTTTCTTCCATGTGGTGGCAAACACACCAATTTTCTCTTCCTCCTCAAGCCACCAGGGAACCAGAGTTACCTGCTCCCAGATGGGTAAGAGTTAGAATCACAACCAGGGTCCCCAGTGGATAGGAGTCCATACAAAACCCTCAGTAGACTCTGGCATACACAACACATAGGGGTTAGTCACAGGCACGCACCCTGAACAACTATGGGCCAAAATCACAGACAGGAACCCACAACAAATATGGGCCATAACCACACACTTAGGCCCCCTTTCAATGGATGAACGTCACAGTCACAGATCGTCCCTCAAGAAGGGTCAATAAGTCACACACACATTCCTTGCATTCCTTCCTTACTCAGTAAGCAGGTTAGGGCCAGTCGCCAAGAAGACTCCCCATGGATAAAGACCTCTCCCAGAATAGTGACCAGAGTTAGAAACACACACTCCAAGGATAAAGACTAGGATCATACAGAGATTCTACCTCCCTCCACTCCCAAGGACCTGAGCCACAGAACACTATCCCACAAACAGATAAGTACCAAAGTCACAGAGCAGACAGCACACCTCTCCCCTGTAGATAAAAAAATCAAAGTCGCAGGCATCCGCCTCCCCACAGATAAGTTCGGTGTCACAGACACCAAAGTAACCCACTCCCATCTGTCTCTCCCTTCCCCCAACCCGCGTGCACCCATCCCTGTGTCCCGATCGCGCACGCGCCTCTGCTCTCAAAGGGGTAAAAAATTTTTAAGACAACCCCTCCCGGGCTCAGACTGTGCACGCATCCCTTGGTTGCGGTCCGCAATCCTCCCTCTTGCCTAGTCTACGCACCCTCCGCCTCCGGCCCCTTACCTCCGCCCCCACGACCAGCGTCGACGCTCACCTTCTCGGCTCGGGCTGTCAAGGGAGGGCTTCCTGACATCGCATCAGCCCTCCGCCACCTCTGCCAACTCTCCCAGCTCAGCCGGAGCCGGTCCACGCAACAATCAAGTTCAAAGGTGGAGGCAGAAAGGCGGAGGGAGGGGGAGGGAAGAAGCGCCAAGCGCGCTGCCCTCCCCGGGAAACCCACTACTGCCTACTTCCCACCGGCCGCAATCACCAGCACAAAATGGCGACCAGGAGCTGGGAGCCGGCGCTTCCACTACCATCCACCTACTGAGGGAGCGCGCTCTGGCTGGCCGCGTCTATTGGCCGCCATCCGCCAAGGGCCAACCCCGGGCCGCTCTGATTGGCAAGCAGCTGCCACCTCCCCAAGCCCCGAGCCCCGTGTGAGTTCCCCCGCCCTGCGTTGAGGAAAGGAGTAGCTATTAGCCAATCCGGCGAGGCCCACTTTTTAAGCTTGGTTTCTTTCAACTACGAAAGACAAACGGAAGCTCTGCCCCTTTCCCCAGAGGGCAAGGGAAATTTTGTGTGATTGGCTGGGAACTGACCCCCCCTCCCCCAAATGTCACTGTTTTCTTCTCAGCAAGTAAAGGAGCAGACCGCTCAGGCGGAACTCCCATAGCTTGACCGAGAGGATCGGGAAATTGTTGCTCCAATGTGGCTGTGACAGAGGGAGGAAAGAGGGCTGCTCAGCGCCTTAACTCACTTGAAAACAAAATCTAGACGGATCCGAGACCTATTTAGTGCGGTGGGAGCGGAGCGACAATTATCCCGTTCGGGCCAACTGCAGCTGCGCAGAGTCGCACTTCCGTCCCCGCCCCTGAGAGCCGGCAGAACGATCTGTCATGGCGACCCGGCTGTTAGGTTTGTGCTCTCGCCGCCTTTTGGCAGCAGCGGCGACGCGAGGGCACTTAGCTGTCCAGGTTCGCTGGGAATCCAGCTCTGCCAGGGCTGTGATAGCCCCGTCCGCTGTGGTGGGAAAGCGGGCACCGGAACCGACTGTGCACTGGCAGGAGGACCCAGATCCGGAGGACGAAAACTTGTATGAGAAGGTGAGACAGAGGGGAAACGGGACGCCTGTAGGGTCAATCGGGGGCCGGCGGACGGGGCACCGTTAAGGACTTTCTTAGGCGGTTGAGGATTGCGCAGCTAGTGAAGTCGTTAAAAACTTGGGTATTTTGCCTAGCTTACTTTCTTCCTTTCTCCCGCGTTATCTTCGGCTGAGAGCCAGAGGCGACACTGGCTTTATTTTGTAGACGGGTACCAGTGGGTAGTGCTCAAAACACTAGTAGCAATATAATATAACAATAACACTAAACACCGATAGGGCGCTTGCTTGGTGCCAGTGTTCTAAACAGTTTTTACGTACGTTAACTTATCCTATCCTCAGAACAACTCTACACCGTACGTACTATTAGTATACTCATTTTACAAATGAGGAAACTGAAGCACAGAGATGTCAAGTGGCTTGCCCAAGTTCACATAAATGAATGTGCGACAGAACAGTATTTGAACTTAGCAGAGGCTCTGAAATCAGAATGCCTGGGTTGGAGTACAGGCACTGACAGTTACTTGCCTGTGTGACCCTGGTCAATTAACTTAACCCCTTGGTCCCTCAGTTTCTTTGTAAAATAGGAAAAGTATTAGGACATCTTTTAAAAAATAAAACATTACACCGCCTCATGTAATTAATAAGTCTAATACTCAGAACAACACCTGGCACTTAATAAGTACTCAGCATTAGACGGTGTTAATTATCATTGCCACTTTCCACCTCATTGGGATATTGTGAAGTTTGTGTATGTGAAAAGACCCAGCACATAAGAGATACCTTATCAATATTAACCTCATTCACTCTTTCATTCATTCATTTGGTAAAATATGTGTTGAGAGCCTACTGTATGCCAGGCACAGTTCAGGGCCCTGGGGGTTCAGTAGTGTGGAAATCAGACAAAGCCCTTGCTCTTGTAGAGCTTATATGTTAGTGGAAAACACAGAAAATAAATATATGAAATATTTGAAAATGATAATTTAGAGAAGTAATTGATAATGTGATATAGAGGATCTGGGGGATGCTACTTTGGTAAACTAATAAATGTTAGAAAGAATGTTAAGCAGGATAAGTGGATTGAGAGTGTCTTGGAGATAGGGAGTAATTTTATTGGGTTAAGCCATAGGAAATGGCTTAACCCAATAAAACCATTTAGACATATGAAAATGGCAATTTCCTATAGTTCAGTTTAATAGCTGAGGTGACTAGGGAATGCCTCTTATGAGAAGTAATGATGAGGCCAAAACTTTGAATGAGGAAGCAGATACAGTCATGATGAGATTTGGAGAAGAGGCTTTCCAGGCAGAGGGAACAGCAAGTGCAAAGGCCCTGTGGTGGGAAGGAGCTTGACAAGTTCTAAGAACAGAAAGAGAGGAGTTTAGGGAGGGAGGGAAGATTGGTCCCAGGTGAAATTGGAGACCAGTTCATGCAGGGCCAGCATAAGGCTTTGTGGAGTGGTAGGAAGCCCTCACTGACCTCTTCTTCTTATTCCATAGAACCCAGACTCCCACGGCTATGACAAGGACCCTGTTATGGATGTCTGGAATATGCGGGTTGTGTTCTTCTTTGGCTTCTCTATCGTCTTGGTCTTTGGCAGCACCTTTGTGGCTTATCTGCCTGACTACAGGTGCATAGGGTGTCAGAGAGAATGGGATGGGTGGGGGCAGAGGTAGGGATGGAGATCAGAACCAGGAATCCTGTCCCACACCATTAAGGAATGGGGAGCTAAGGTAGGGGTTGATATCCAGTGAGGTTTCCTCATGTCTTCTCCCCGTGCTGCTGTCTCCAGGATGCATGAATGGGCCCGCCGGGAAGCTGAAAGGCTTGTGAAATATCGAGAGGCCAATGGCCTTCCTATCATGGAATCCAACTGTTTTGACCCCAGCAAGATCCAGCTGCCAGATGAGGACTGACTGGATGCCCAGTGGGATTCAAGAAGCACCACCTTCTTTACTTCCTGCCTGCCATTCTGCCCTCCTCGCAGAGCACCTTATTAAAGGGACTGAAATTCTGACTGGCTGGTGTTAATTTTGTTGTGAGGGGAATCTGGGAGCAGGGGTGTCAGGCCTTAAAAGGGCCACTGCCACCTTTTCTGGGTGTTCTGGTTATCTATTGCTGTTTAATAAACATCCTAAAACTTAGTAGCTTTAAACAACAATTTAGTATTATCTTTCATGGTCCTGTCATTGACTGGGCTCAGTTAGGTGGTTCTTCTTAGGGCCAAATGGTGGCTGGTGCTGGATTCTTTTGAAAGCTCAACTAGGCTGGACATTCAAGGTGGCTTCTTCACTCACATGTCTGGCACTTCTGTGTTCTTCCAGGAGGCCTCTGTCTCCAGAAAGTTTGTAACAATGTAGATTATTTTTGTCTAGTTTAATACACCATTTAAGTGCATTGATACATTTCTGCATCTGACTTTTATGCAACAGGATGTTTGTGACACAGGTCCCCATTATTATATTATCAGTAGTTTGCCCATCTTCACTGCTGTGTTCTCTTCCCATTGTGTGAATAGACCACACTCCATCCATTCTTGTGTCAGTGGGTATTTGGGTATTTTTCTCTCTGGGGCTATTAAGAATAATTCTTGGAGTGACTGAGGCTGTGAGCGAGATGCTAGTGGCCATTGGTCCCTATGGAAAGTCCCAGCCGAGCTGCTTCAACCACACAAAGATGGACTTTGTAATGGGTTGCACCATGGGCATGGAGGCCAGCACTTTTTCCTGTCTCAGGATCATAATACATGGTCAAGGGTTGATGGGCAGCATCAGGAAAACCGTGATGCAGAGTGGCAGCACCTTTGGCACATTCATGGCCATCAAGATGGGCCCTGATTCTAATCAAGGCAGTGGTTGCCCTCATCTACCCGATTTTTTTAAAAGATTTTTATTTATTTATTTTTAGAGAGGGAAGGGAGGGAGAAAGAGAGAGAGAGAGAGAAACATCAATGTGTGGTTGCTGGGGGACATGGCCTGCAACCCAGGCATGCGCCCCGACTGGGAATCGAACCTGCGATGCCTGGTTCACAGCCCGAGCTCAATCCACTGAGCCACACCCGCCAGGGCCTCATCTACCCGATTTTGTAAGACCCAACCCATGTACTATAATAAAAAGACTGAGTAAAAAAAAAAATTCTGTGAACACTCTTACATCTTTTGATGAACATATGCACTCATTCCTCTCGGGCATATATCTAGGAATGGAATTGCTATGTCACAGTGTAGACAGGTGATCAGCTTTAGTAAAGCATGCCAGTTTCTCCAGCCACAGTTTCCTTTGTGGTAAATGCTGTATCCTTGCCATCATTCTCCATCATGAATGCCACTCAGCATTCCCCATCATTTTCATGGTAGCCATTTTGACCTTTTGAACAGCTGACCTTTTAAGGACCACATTGGGATGAAGCAGTGGGAGTTGAGCTTGTCCTGTGTGTCAAGCCCCAACAGTGCCAGGCACTGACAGATACCAGGATCTCTGTCCTCAGGAATTTCCCAGGGTGAATACGGTGAATGGTGTGAGTGGTCAGAGAGCATAAACAATGCTTTCACCCTATTATTTGACCACAAGGATATTTGAACCTTGATATTTTAGACCCAGCTTTGCTCCAGCAGCATAACATAACCTTCATCTTTCCATCTAATAGAGCATTTATTGTGTGCAAGGCCCAGTGAATAAGACAGCCCCTGTAACAGACACTGTCAGTTCCCTGTCCATGTCCCAGTGGCCTTACTGCTCCAGTGTGCCACTGGCCAACTGCCAACTTCCAGGGTCTGCATCTCTTCACTGGAAGGCTTCCTCTCATGCTGCCTACAGGCTTGACAGGCTGGGAAGGCTGCGAAATGAACATCCCCTGGCAGCCACCCTTAGTCAATGACTGATGAGAGTTAGTAGGTATGTCCCCTTGTCCCCTTACCCCCTATATGGGATGTCTCCATGGTGGGTGTTCTCCACTGGCCCCCAATGGGAATATGCTCCAATTGCCCCCAGTGCTAAGTCACAATGTTCTTCATTGTCTCACTTTCCCACTGTTGACAGGTGTTTCCTGGGTCACATCTCAGATAAGCTACTTGACTTCAGTCATTGTCTGAGGGTCAGTTTCTGGAGAGACCTGAACTAAGATATTTTCTGTTCTCAGAGTTTACCTTAAGGCAGTGGATAAGACAGAGTACACAGGCTCAGAAAAGAGATGACATAAGTTCCACCAGAATGCCAGTGTGGCTGGAATATTGTGCTTACTGGAATTACTGGAATCTTCCAGGATAAGAGTGGCCAGGGATGAGTTTACAGAGGTGGTTGTAGGTTATAACCCTAAGGCCCCATGGGCCATGCTTAGGAGGAGTTTAGATTTTACACACTACACCAAGTTGACCAGAAGCTCACTAAAAACCTAGCTTAGCAAAGCCCATCTCAGACAATTCTAGACTGTCTAAGGGGAATTGCTGACAGTTTTTCTCATAGATTACCAAGGAAATAAAAAGCTATCTTACCAGCCTCACAACAACTACTGCAGGTAGGCATACGTACCACGGAATGAATTGACAGAGGCTAAAACTGTAAACTTTGAAGTATGTTGAGGGAGAACTGATGGAAGGACCTTATGTTCTCAACAAAACATGAACCTGCAGTTTTGATGCTGAAAAATTAGACTTGGTGAAAACTAGCCACAAATAAAGCTCAGAATGACAGGAAAGCTATTCATTCAGCAAATATTTATCGAGTGCCTACTTGAGTCAGGCACTTTTACAGGCAGTGGGGATACAGCAGGGAAAAAAAAAAAAGATTAAAAACTTCCCATCCTCATGGCGCTTGTATTCTAGCAGATGATAAATAAGGCAACAAATCACATTATTTGTATTAAATTAAAATTTTATTTTTTTTAATTTAAGTAAGAGGGATCAGAAGTGCAGGGTAATAGAAGCTTGTATTTAAACAAGGAGTCAATTTAGGCCTTGTTGAAAAGTGATTTTTTTAAGGAAAAAAATGTGAAAAAGGTGAGATTAGCTGTACAGATGGGAGAGCATTTCTAGGAGAGGGAACAACCTGTATAGTCCCTGATGCAAGAATATGCCTGAGCTTGGCCAGTGTGGCTCAGTTGGTTGAAACATCATCCCATTCACCAAAAGATCGCAGGTTTGATTCCCCGTCAGGGTACATACGTAGGTTGTGCATTCAGTCCCCAGTTGGGGCACATATGAGAGGCAACCAATCAATGTTTCTCTCTCTTTCTCCCTCTCTTCCTCTCCCTTCCTCTATCTCTCTCTGGAATAAATTTTTAAAATGTGCCTGAGCTCTTCAGGGAGCAGTCTGAGGCCAAGGAGATATCTGGATCAAAGTTAATTATTGCTAAAGTATGACACAGACAAGGAAACTGATGCATGGATCAAAGCATCACTGTAAAAATTAACCTGAAAATGATTTGTCCCACTGAAAACAATTTCAGAAAAATGAAAATGGCCAAAACTGGCTTTGGGTGAACTGCACCACTGTATAGCATTGAAGAAGAAATTAAATTGGCTCAGAAGTTACTCCAGGACAAACTTTCTCAATAGTAATTCATCTGAGTTGGAATAATTACAATTGTAAATGTTAATATTTGTTAGCAGAGCCAATACATCAGAGGTCAATTGCATATGAGTCAGAGAGGCAAATCCAGGGTCAACCAGGATCCAGGCAAGGCAGGTTGGCATCAACCATCATCAAAAAAGGTTCATTCACTCATTTGCTCATTTATTCATTTGTTCATCCAACAAATACTTACCAAGTGCCTATTGTGAAACGGGGTAAAGCAATGAATAAAACAGGCAAAAAATCCCTGCCCCTCTTGGAACTGACTTCTTTTGTAGGAGACAGATAATAAATGTGAAGAATAGCAATTTTAGGTAATGATAATTTATAGATAAATAAGTAAAATGTAGAATATGGTGATAAGTGTTAAGGGGAAAAATGAAATAGGAAAGGGTATAGCACATGTGTGTGTGTAAATTTTAGCTAGAGTGCCCAGAAAAAAGGCTTCAGTGAAATGACATTTGGGAAAGAGCTAGAAGAAATATCTAAATGAAGAGAGAACTTGAAACAAGAGCCATGATTGACAGAAGGCACAGATTCTAGAGCCAGAATGCCTGAGTTCAAATCACAGTCTCCTCCATACCGAATGTGTGATCTTACGTTCCCATTTTCCTCCCCTATTGGTTGGGGCTAACATCATTAACTACCTCCTGAGGATACTGAGAAGATTAATCTGAAAGTGCTTATAACATTGCCTGATACAGATTAGGTGTTTATAAATATTGGTAGAATGAATCCTCATCAATATTAAAGTAGGGACCATTGAAGTTTTTAAATAAGTGGCCTAAAAATGAAATTATGGTAATCATGTTTTGGGGGATGTTCAGATTGTGGATTTGGAGTAGCAGGTAGTTTTGGAACCCTGCCAGTCACTATTGAGAGGTTTGGGATCTGGTATTGAAAGGGGTGGTTTCTGAAGACAAGGTTTGAAAAACTACTTAGGCCAGTTAAGACCTTAAGTAGTAGTTGTCAGAAAAACTGCAGGACTCTGGAAGTGAGTTGTATCAAAGGTAGAAAGGCTCTGGTGAACTTTGCCAGGATCAGAATGAGGATCCAGGGTCTCAGCTGAAGTTTAGGAAAAGAGCAGTCATTGGCACGAGGTGTCACAGATGCACCTCTAGAGACCCTGAAACGCTGTAGTCTTGTCTTCCTGTTCTCTTCCCAACTCCCTCACCTCCTTCAAGTTTTTGCTAAATATCAGCTTCTCGAAGAGGACTCCCTTATTTGAAATTCCAACCCTGCCTTATTATTCATTCTCTACACTTACTATTGTTTATTTTTTCCCTCTCCATAGCACACACAAACTACATTGGTCCATTGTCGTTTTAGTTATGGTCATGCTACCAGGAAGTAAACAAAAATAAACCGGGCTGTTATTTTAATGAGAGGGGAAGAGAGAGAGAGAGTGAAGGAGAGAAGGAGGGAGGAAGGGGAGGAGGAAAGAAATCTTCAGAAACCCTAAACCAATTAAGATGAGGCATGCACTTGTGTGCGTGCATGTGTCTGTGTAGATTCAAACAGATTCCATCTAAACCAAAAATACTCTCTGCACACAGTATCCAGCCCCTGCTGCTACGGAGATTCTATCTAAGTCATATCGACTTCTGGAGCACCATTTTTCTCACCTAGAATCCACTTTCTCCCTTTCCAGAAAATTCCACCCACCCTGCAAAGCGACCTCTTTGGGGAAAGCTTTCATTTTGAAAAAACAAGCTCAGATAGGTCAGTTTCAGATCTGATCCTGAAGAAGATTTTTGATTAATAAAATTTATCATTTTTAGTTTAAAGTTTATTTTGCCTGACATAAACATAGCTGCACCTGCTTTCTCCCCCCACCATTTGCTTGAAATACTTTTTCCATCCCTTCACCCTCAGTGCATACAGGGTGGGACAAACATAGGTTTACAGTTGTGAATATGTGAAACAGAATTTATTCTTGCATTGTTATTTATTAATTATTGTATTATTTTCCATATGTAAACCTACTCTTATCCCATCCTGTATGTGTCTTTAAGGCTAAATTGAGTCTCTTGTAGGCAGCATATTGTTGGGTCTTGTTTTGTTTTGTTTTGTTTTAAATCTATTCAGCCATTCTGTGTCTTTTGTTTGGATAATTTAACCTGTTATGTTTAAGGAAATTGTTGATAGATAAGGACTTACTCTTGTTATCTTGTTCATTGCTTTCTGGCTGGTTTGTAGATCCGTCGTTCCTTCTTTCTTCTGCTGTCTTTGTGTGTGTGTGTGTGTGTGTGTGTGTTGTGACGTCTTTTGGTGTCAGTATGCTTTGGCTTCTTTATCATGCTCTTTCATGTAATTACTACAGGTTTTTCCATGGTGGTTACCATAAAGCTTAAAGTATCTTAAAATTATAACATCTTATTATAAGTTGGTAAGAATTTAATTTCGATAGCATTCCTAAACTCTACACTTTTACTTCTCCTTCCCCTCATAATTCAGGTTATTTTTAAGAGATTTTATTTATTTATTTTTAGAGAGAAGGGAAGGGAAGGAGAAAAAGGGGGAGAGCAACACTGATCAGTTGCCTCTTGCTGGCCCCCAATGGGAGACCTAGCCCACAGCCCAGGTATGTGACTTGGAATGCAACTGGCAACCTTTCATTTAGCTGCACGATGCTCAACCCACTCAGCCACACGGGTCAGGGTGAATTTAGGTTATTGATGTACAGTATACATATATAGCAGATTATTAGTTATGGTTATTTATACTATACTTATTTTTTAGCTTTTAAACGAGAGCTGTAAGTGAATTACACACCACCATTACCATATTACAGAATCTTACAGAAAATTTAAATACATGTATTTTTCTCTTAAAATTATTATTTTATTTTTTCCTGAAAATTTTAAATATATTTTTAAAAAGCGACACACATGTGTACTCACGGGTAAAATTTCCCACACTGAGATTCAACTTGGGCTGTTTGAATGAAAGGCAATACCTAAAGGTGAGATGAGAAAGTAGCCACGTTTTGACTTATTCTTGAAAATGTTTTGCACCCACCCCCAGGTTTTTGTTTCCCCTAATGCACAGACCACTTTTCCGCTGCTCACTTGCAGTCAGGGAAATCAACATGGCTCCTGGCTTCCCTTCCCTTCTTCCTGTGCGAGACTGGGCACAGAACTGACACCTTAAAAGTATCATTAGAGAGCAGAGGGGATGGGCTCAGAGCCTCTTTACAGGCCCATGTGTCTGTATGTCCTTAGATGACCGTGAAGAAGCACAGCCCGTTGTGGCAGATCTTTGGGCCTAGAGTAAATCAGCTGTTTATCAGAGCAGCTCTGACACCTTTAGAGGATGAGCTCTCCAGTGGAAAGGCAGCCAATCAAGAATTCTTGCTCCTGAGGCCCTGGCTGTGCAGAGCAAGAGTAGAGGACTGATTGACAAGGGCTGATGGACAAGTCAGCCTGTCAGTGAGTACCGGCCTGAACCTGCCCACCTCCCAGGACAAGGGGTGGGAGTGGGGACTTGACTGATATAGCCTTTTGAATCAGTGTGAAAACGTCTGAGCCACTAGGGCTATTAAGTAGCTTTCATCTTTTGGCAGTCGAGGGTAGGGTCTTGCTGTGACTGACAAGTTCGTCACCCAATAAGCATGTTCATTTGAGCTTGGGGGCGGGGCAACTGGTTGCAGAAAATGAGGGGTCTTGTCTTTGACCCTTGTTTCGCTCAACAGGGAAACCCAAATTTCGCGAGTAGTCACCCCTTATCTGTTTTAAAAAAGGCTTATGATACTTTAAAAATTTGAAAATCACAGGTTTAGAGAAACTTAGCTTTCCCATGCTGGGCAGAAATGGTGACCTTACTGCACACCTGAATAAAGAGCAGCCCTTAGAAAAGGTGATCTTGGGGTGGGGGGCACCAGAAATAGAAATGGTTCTCCGAAGCAGCTTAACAGTAGTTTGCAAAAAAAAAAAAAAAAGGAACTTTATTTGAGGTTTTGGGGCTGAGAAACTTTCATAGAGGGTTTCTGGTGAGAGCAATGGGGTTTTGGGGAACAATGATGGGGACCTGTGGGGATCAGTAAGGATGGTTAGTAGTTGAGGTCAGTTTAGGTGACTCATGTAAGCACCCATAGTAAGGTCCTGCTCTCTGATGAGACCACCTGGAATTAAGGACCTGACTGTCTTTGCCTCCTGGACATAGCAATGCACTATCAGAGACTGGACAATGTAAAAAAACTATGTTTCTGATGCAGACCATTTGCATTCTGACAGTGGTGCACCCAACAATGGACCAGTAGTCAAAGTATCTGATAGACATTCCATGCTCCCTACCATCACCAGATATCTAATATTGTTGAACATTGAACAGCTCCCTCAAAAGTGAACTAAAAAGCATTTCATACTCTACTTCTCTCACTTCCTCCTGATCCACATACCTTAGTAAGGCAGTTTGATCACTGAACGTGGCTGTCCCTAGAAAGGGGCTATCTTCTGGACAATGATCAGGACAAAAGAGGTGGATTATAGAGACTATTTTGAAAATTCAGGATTCTACTCTGCCATTCTTGGACATGATGTGCCTTTCCTTCCCTCACAGCAATTCCAGGCCAGCCTAGTTACTAACTCTCCAGGTGGCAGGTCAGCTCAAATAGGGCCTGGGAGATTTGAACTTAAGTATAGTTCAGTCACCTAGATTCTCTTGTTGGATGGACATGGTCCTAGATCATAAACACAATGACCACTTGATTGAATATATTGCTCACTGGGTTTCCCTCCAGTGGCCCACACTGACCAAGATAGAAGGCATAAAAATTCTGTAAATTTTATAAAAATGCCTGGCCCTTTTGGATGAAGGGTCTGGGTGCAAGTAGGGGGATTATTGGATAAAAAAAGAAGGTATAGGCAGTGGGACAGAGCATACCAATTTCATGGCAGTGAAAGGAGTGTACTTGGGGAAGGAACACCTTAGACCCTGAGAGGTGCAAGGCAGGAAGATGGTTAATGCTCCTTTCCCCCTAGATTGAGCACTACAGCCTGATAAAACAATCATGTGGTCTCCCTGAATCAAGCAGCAAGTGCAGCTGGTAATCTGACCTGCTTCCAGTTGGTCATCACTTCCTTGAAATGGCAAACAGAAAAACTCATGGGAACGTAGCCAGTCCTAAACTATTCTGTTGAGCCTAATGCCATCAATGTCAGCTCCTGAACACTTATCTCCCTCATGCTTGTACAAACACATGGGCCAGCACGACTTATTTAAATCTGACTGGTACAAATTTATCTGCTTCTCCTGACACCTGAGTGGCCACAAATTATGCCATGTTTAGCTATTTGGCTACAGGCCCTTGAAGAGACCACCCATGGGACTTAACCAAACCAATGCAATGGTGATCCCAGTCAAGTTGAACAACAAATTCTGAGCTGAAATGAATTGTGCCCTTTGGGTAATATATTTATTTTTTGTTTGTTTTTTAAAAAGATTTTATTGATGTATTTTTTAGAGAAAGGGGGAGGGAGGGAGAAAAAGAGGAAGGGAAACATTGATGCAAGAGAGAAACACAGATCAGTTGCCTCTCATATATGCCTCAACAGGGGACTGGGCCTGCAACCTAGGTATGTGCCCTGACTGGGAATCAAACTGGTGACCTTCCACTTTGTGGGACAATGTCCAACCAAGTGAGCAACACCACTCAGGGCAAGTTATATATATTTGTATATGAGGGAAAGACTAGGGAACACAATATCTCTCCACTGGGGATACAGTTTGCTTTTGGACCCAGGTATTGCCCCCTTGTTATTATTGACAGTGACACCATATGTCTGCAAGTCAGTCTAAACTCTTTTGTGTGGGTTGCAGTATAGTAGCCCAGCCTTAGGCTACTTTCCACCTAAGAATACAGAGCCTTGACCACTTATTACTTTGACCATTTCTCAGGTTGTGTGTACAGCGAGCCACCTTGAAGAGTGAGGCAATATTTCCCTCTGGGATAAAGAGCAGGCTGAATTCCTCAAGCTCAGAGTTTCTTGGCTGTCATGTAAACCCACTGTATTTGCAGCATCCACCATGGCCCCTCTGGATCACCCCTGTAGGACTTTGAGGACATGGGGTGCCAACATAATGCCCTTGCCGCTTGCTGTGTCATGAGTAATAAAATCATTTGTCTCTGTTCCAGGAGACTTGTGTCTTCTGTCAGCATCTCTAAAACTTGTTAGCTTGTAAGAGGGTAACATCTCAGACCCTTCACAGACCCAATAATCAAGAATTGTGGGATTGTTTTGCATGCTCTGATAATCTCTATGATTTGGCTATTGGCAGTTTTGGAAGATCAGTAACTGACTGCCAGTGCTGTGGCTCCAAAAATTTGAGTGTTAAGGTAACTAGTGATTGAATGCTGATTGAAGATTTGCGGCTGTCAATCACTGGGAAAGGGGCTGTGGTACTAGTGTTTATATAAGCCAGTGATGAGTGACACTCTAATTGAGGTTTCTTTGGCTCTTTAATTGGATTCGTTGAGGGCCAGATTTCAAAGAACACTGTGGGAAATAGAGCTACTCCATGCCCCAGGTGAGAATGGGTCTTCAGGAAGATAAGGACTTGGATTTTTCTTACATTATAGTCACCCTTTAGATTCAGACCTACATGCCTTTCGCACTTGGTGCTACCACTTACCAAGTGTATTAGAAAAAGCACCCAATTCTCAATCTTCTGTATAGAAAAAACCAATACTCTCCTTCCTATATACCCTCTTTATTTTTTCTTTTCTTTTTTTAAATATATTTTATTCATTATGCTATTACAGTTGTCCCAATTTTCTCCTGTTGCCCACTTCTTCCCAGTATGTCCCTTCCCTCCAGCAATCCCCCCTCTTAGTTCATTGCATGGGTTGCATGTCCATGTCCGTAAGTTCTTTGGCTTCTCCATATCCTCTACTATTCTTAGCCTCCACTTGTGTATTTTGATATTTTATTTATTTATTTTTAGACAGAGGATAAGGGAGGGAGAAAGAGAGGGAAAGAAGCATCAAAGTGTGGTTGACCTTCACACATCCCCTATGGAGGACCTGGCCTGCAACCCAGGAGATGTGCCCTGACTGGGAATCAAACTGGCAACCCTTTGGTTCTCAGGCCAGTACTCAATCCATTGAGCCATACCAGCCAGGGCTCCCCCTGTCTATTTCGTAGCTACCAATTATGCTTCTTAATCTCTGTACCTTTTCTCTCATTCTCCCCCTTTCCCTACCCACCTGATAACCCTCCAAATGATGTCCATATCTATGATTCTGTTCTTGTTTCAGTTGTTTGCTTAGTTTGTTTTTGTTTTTTAGATTCAGTTGATGATAGTTGTGAGTTTGTTGTCATTTTAATATTCATAGTTTTCATCTTCTTTTTCTTAGATAAGTCCCTTTAACATTTTATAAAAAGGGCTTAATGATGATGAACTCCTTTAACTTGACCTTATCTGGGAAGCACTTTGTTTGCCCTTCCATTCTAAATGAAAGTTTTGCTGGATAGAGCAATCTTGGATGTAGGTCCTTTCTTTTCATAACTTTGAATACGTCTTGCCAGTCCTTTCTTGCCTGCAAAATTTCTTTTGAGAAATCAGCTGACAGTCTTATGGGAACTCCTTTGTAGGTAGCTCTCTGCTTTTCTCTTGTTGTTTTTAAGGTTCTTTCTTTATCTTAAAAAAATCTTTCTTTATCTGTTGTTTTAAGCCACCCAGTTTTTGGCATTATTATGTTGTCTTAGGAAATGAATACACTATTTTCACAAAATGAATTAGGGATCTTACCCTCTTTTCTCTACTGTTTGTAAGAGTTTATATAGTGTGAAATGATCTGTTCCTTGAATGTTTTGTAGAACTTGACTGTAAAGCCACCTGGGCTTACTGCTTTCTTTGAAGATATTTATTAAATGAGAAATAAACTCTTAGTACCCTGCTATGTATATCAAGTACTGAAGATACAGGTGTGAATAAGATAAACAGAGTCCTTACCTTCTTGGAGTTCCCAAAGACAGAAAAATATTATATATACATTTATTTATATTTGATTGGTAATGTCCACTAGGTAATTTTATATATGTATATAAAATGATTACCACAGTCAAGCTGATTAACATATCCATCTCCCCATTGAGTTATATTTTTCTCTGTGTTGAGAGCTCTTGATATCTACTCTCTTAGTGAATTTACAGTGCACAGTAGAGTATTATTAGCTATAGTCACTATGCTGTACATTAGATCTTTAGAACTTATTCATCCTACAGAACTACAAATTTTGTGCCTTTGACCAACATTTCCTCATTTCTCCCACCTCCCCAACCCTGGTAACCACCATTCTACTCTCTACTTCTATGCATTTGACTCTTTTAGATTCCATGCAAAAGTAAGATCATGCTGTATTTTTGTGTGTCTGACTTATTTTACTTAGGAGAGTGTTCTCTAGGTTCCTCCATGTTGTCATAAATGGCAGAATCTCCTTCTTAAAAGCTGAATAATATTCCATTGAATATATCCACACTACAATTTCTTTATTCATTCTTCTGTCAACAGATACTTGTTTCCATGTCTTGGCTATTGTGAGTAATGCTACAATGAATGTGAGACTGCAGATTTCTCTTCCAGGTACTGATTTCATTCCCTTAGGGTATATACGGAGAAGTAGGATTGCTAGATTATGTGGTGGTTTTATTTTTAATTTTTTGAAGACTCTCCATAATGTTTTCCATAGGGGCTGTACAAGTTTACATTTTCACCAACAATGAAGTGTTTGTTCCCTTTTCTCCACATCCTTGCTAACACATTTCTTGTCTTTTTGATAATAGCCACTCTAACATATGTGAGGTGATATCTCATTGTGGCTTTGATCTACATTTCTCTGATGATTAGTGATGACTTTCTCAAGGCAGTAAACTGGAAGAATAATAAGTACTCACTTTGTTTGTTTCCCACCTCTCATTTCTTGGTTGGTTGCTTAAAACCTGCTGTTTTAGCTCTGGCTCATGTGGGTCAGGGCGTTGAGTGCCAGTCTGCGGACCAAAGAGTCACTGGTTCAATTCCCAGTCAGGGCACATGGCTGGGTTGAGGACCAGGTCCCCAGTAGGGGGCAGGCAAGAGACAACCACCAACATAGTGGCAATAATAGCAAATTATGACCCTCAGGCAATATACAAGCAAACTTCTGGCCAGTCAATAAGACAATGGCTGGCAGAGGGGGCTTTCCTGGGCACGAATACCAGACCTTTCATGCCTCAACTGGAAGTTCAGCATCTATTTGCAACAATCGTGGAGAACCCATAATGGGCCATAAGGATACTACAAAGGTGCCACAGAGAAGCATTTTGTGGTTTGCTGGCCCTAGATATGTCACCTTTAAGATTGGGGGCCATGCCTCTCCAATTTTTCAAGCGGTGATAAGAGCCATCCAACTCTTGTGAGGGGATTTTGTTTTCCAAGGCCATGTCCCAGTAGCTGTTTGCCCTCGCTCCAGGCTCTCAGGTGCAGGCAAGAAAATATTCCCCTGTTTTCCCATGCCTGGTTTCAGCAAGGCATCCTTACTCTGTACCTGCAGCTGAACTGGAGCTGCAGTCTGGTAGAGCAAGGCTTCCACTGGAGCTGGGTCCTCCAGCTAGGCTCCCCCTCCAACTACTCTCATTTAGAGTCCAGAGGACAGTCCATAAGTGTTTTGTCCACTCCCTCAGTGTAGGGGTGGCAGCTGCAGCTCACAGGCCTTGCTTTAAGAGACCACTGTACCTTCAATCATCCCCGCAGCTTGGGAGTAATGGGCCACATGGAATTTCTAGTCAACCTGCAGATCTCAAGCCCATTGTTGTACCAAGGCCCTAGTAAAATGTGTCCCCTGATCACTTTCAGTGATTAAGGGTCACCCATAAGTAGCATATAACTGCTTCAGCACAGCAATTACTGCTTTCTGATCTGGATGCCATGCGGGATAAGCAGCTAAAAGTCCACTAGCCATGTCCACACATGTAATGGCTTACTTATATTCCCTCTGAACTAGGCAGGGGTCCAATTACATCCACCTGCCACTGGTCAGCAGTACCCGTCCCCACACCACCTGTCTAGTAGTTCCCACAGGCCTGTGGGGATGCTCTCGCAAGCAGACAACACAGTTCTCACAAGCTTCTTGTACCTCTGCTAAGGTGACAGGCAACCCCCAAGTTTTTATAATAGACCACATGGTCTTCTGTCCAGCATGTAAGAGTTGATGGTGTAGCCACTGGGAAATTTCTTTTCCTGAGGGGCCAGTAGGCACCATTTCCAGCCACCACACCTCATCATTCCCAAGGGAAGCAAGGGGTGCATGCCTGGTCACATGATATACAGTGATCTGTTTCTGGTGGCCTAGTTCCCATAGATCTTGCCATAAGGCCTGCCCCCATAATGGCCTATGCATAACCATCCACTTATTTGCATGCCATGTAGAGATCCATAATGTTAGCCCCTAGTACACCACCCAACTATCTGTGCAAATGGTCAGGGGCAGTGTTTCATTGACAGCCATCAGCCACACAGCTTGCCGTTCTGCCCACTGGCTACTCTGACCTGCTCTAGTGTCAAACCAGACTGTGTCTGTTTCTGGTTGAATTGCTACGGCAGTCCTCATGGCAGGCTGGCCCCTGCTGGACCCATCCATGTACCATGCATGTGAGGGAACAGGCGCCCGCCCTTTCTGGGAGGGGCTATTTTCCATTTCTTCTATAGGGGCAAGAGCAGTAGATTTTTTATCTACATAGGTAACAGGACCCGACACTTCCTGCAACTCAGCCCATAAGGGGCTAGTTGACATAGTACTCCTTTGCTGCAGATAAGCCCCCCACTTAGCCAATGTGGGCATCTTGAGCCATCTCACTATGAGGCTTGGCCATCCAGTCCCAGACCCACCCTGCAATGGGATATGTGGTCCTTACTATCATGAGGGCAATTCCTGTTATAGTCTCCATGGCCAACAGGGCAGTATACACTGCAGCCAGTTGCTTTTCAATCAAGCAGTACTGTGCCTCTGCTCCCTTCCATAGTTGGGACCAGAAATCCAAGGGTTGACATAACCATTCCAATCACTGCCACAACCCCCACCCAAAGCCTTTTTGTGTCACATGCACATCTAGCTCACAGGATCCAGAGCGTGCAGTCTTGAGCAGGATCCTGAATGGGCTTAATGATGCACTTCGCTCCTTGGGACACTTGTTACAATGTAGAGGTCCAGTCCCAGTTCACTCCCTTTTTCACCAATGAATACAAAGGATGAATGACCTGTGCAAGATGGGGCACAAATGCTCTCTGGTACCCCAACGGGCCCAAAAATGTCTGGAGCTGTTTCACAGTGGTAGGGGTAGGATATACTTGAATTTTATCTATCACTTCATCAGGGATAACTTTTATCTTACAAGACCAGACAACTCCCAAGAATTTGACAGAGAATCCAGGCCTTTGCAGCTTTGCCTCCTTGACTGCTCAGCCACATGACTTCAGGTGTGACAGCACTTGCGGCACTGCTTTCTCTAACTCTGCAAGAGCATCACTGGTAAGCAAAATGTCATCTATGTAATGGAAGAGGGGCACTTCTACAGGCTGTGGCCACTTAGCCAAGTCCTCTGCCACAAGTCCATGACAGATGGTCGGGCTGTGCAAGTACCCATGAGGGAGCACTGTAAAGGTCCAGTGATGGCCCTCCCATGTGAAGGCAAACTGAACTTGACTCTCTGGAACAATATCAATGCAGCATAGGCATTTGCTAGATCAGCTACAAAGTGGTAAGTTCCCAGCTCATTGGTTAACCGGTCTATCAAGTCCACCACAGAAGGTCCATTGCATGTACTGGAGGAATGACCTTACTGAGCTCCCAGTAATTGACTATCATTCTTCATGTACAATCTGGCTTTTTCACTGGCAACACAGGAGAGTTAAAAGGACTGTGGACAGCCCTAATTATCACCACCTTTTTCAATTCTCCTGTAGTCACAGTATTTTCCACATGTCCCTTGGGAAACTGGTATTGTTTCATTGCTGTTACCCATTGTGGGGGTGGCAAATGAACAAGGGAATGGTCAGCATGTTCCCACAGAATGGCTTTTGCCACTCGCACCCACAGGCAAAACTCTTCTATGGTCATGTGTAGCTACAGTCCCTGGAGTACATCAACACCCAGGATATACTGAGGAATGGGGGATACATAAACAGTGTACTCATGGTGGGGGGTGGGTACAAATGCCCAATACCCAGAGAAAGCTGCACAGCTTTCACCCTCACACTCTGTACCCCATAACCATCGATAGAGGCCTCAGACCCCAGAAACTTCTCAGAGTTTCCATGTAAAAGGGTACACTTGGCTCTTCTGTCCATGTGAGTCAAAACCGGATGGACATTTGCAGGGGACCAATGAATAACCAATTCAACATGCAGCCTCCAGTCCCTGCCTGTTCCCTGTAGATGGGTTCCTCCACCTCACCCTTAGTCAAAAGTCCAAAGAATAGCTTCCCCCTTGTCACGGGAGGTTGACACAGTCAGAAGATTTTCCAGCTGGACCGAATGGGCTTCTCATGGCACACCCATGGATTTCCCCAACAGTTTCTTCGTCTTCTGGGGATGCAGGAAGCACTGGGCAGCTTGCAGCTGCTTCCAGAGCTCTAATAGGTAAGCATTCGGTTTCCTGTCAATCTTAATGCGATATAATCCAGCCCACAGGTCAGACCATATCTATGTTCTGGTCACCCTCACAGGGGCACTATTTGACTGAGAAACAGAGGAACTCTAAGAGACTGCACGGACAGCTTTTTGCTGACTGTGAGACTCTGCCTCTCCCAGACTGGACACAATCATCTTGATGTCATTTATGCGACAGCCAACATAGGGAGCTAGAATCACCTTTAGCAACCCAAATGAGGTGGGGGGAGCATGCTAAAGTACAAGATCTGGCATTCCAGCTGTAAAACAGTCATCATCAGGGCCCTGTGTATTGGGATTCAACATAGGCTGGCCCATGCCCAAATCCCACAGGATTTGTACTAAGTCTGTAAAGGACTGCCACTTACTCACGGTGTCTGGCACACTCCCACATTCACCTAGACTGTACAGATAGCCACCATTACCTACTCCATCAAAGAATGTGAGCCTTGTCCCCCACTGGGCCTCTGGCTATTCTGCAGCCATTGGTGCAGGGAGGGGTGAGTAGTGATGGAAGCTAAATTTTCCATCTCACTGTCAGTGCACATGATGCTATCCACCCCTAAATCCCACAGAACACCACAAGAACCATGTGGCCAAGGGCTCCCCAGGTTGCTGGCAAAACTGATTTGCAAGATAGACCAGTGTGGCTTGGGTATAGGGACAGTAGGTGGTATGTTCCATCATCTGTGTGGGACCTGCCAGAGTTCCCCCAAGCTCCAGAGGCTGCTGGGATTTCATTTTTATAACACTACAGGACAGGCCTCCTGGGGATGCGGTTCTGCATCAATGTCATCTCCCTCCAACTCCAACTCATTTGCTATGTCCAGGGAGGGAGATTGGTGCTGTTTTGCTGCTTGCAGCTCTTTTTCCAGGGCACTGATTCTGGCTTCCAGGACTTCTTCTTGTCCTTGGAGTTCACATAATTTCACTGCATTGTAAAGCGCAGTCTCCATTTCAGCTCGCAAAACTGAAAGAAACACTCAACCACACAGGCATTGAGCCATGACAGGGTCTCCCCAACCACACACAGGGCTTTCTCCAGTCTATTGAGTGTGCTACAGACATCAGGCCACTCCCTAGGTGGGGCCCACAATGTTGTGGAGTCTCACCACTGGGTATCACATCCTGATGACAGGCCACCCATCCAAGCTTCCCTCAGGGGCTCCTGGGGGCTCCTCCATTTCCCTACTGTACAAATTCTGCCAACAGCACCAATTGTCTTGAAGCCTGTCAAGGCCTGGCAGGTTCTGGGATTTGGGCAGATGGAATGAAATGCATGGAGCTGTGGGGATGCTTGGCATGCCTTTATTCAAGGCTTGGTGATCCATGGACACGGCAAACTGAGTGTCCCCCAGCAGGGAATCCCTACCCCTTCTATACTAAATAGAGACAAGGTCAGCAGGAAGCCAGAAGATTGTAAAACATAGCATGATTCTGCACATGCAAGCCCACTCAATATTATGGGAACCATTTTTTTGCACCCAGTCTCAAGGCTATGAGAATATACCTTATCTTAGTTCCCCAGACATCTGGGTGAGGGAGCCAGACTGCCTCCGTCTACCCTACAAGGCTATACTACCAAGATACAGAGTCAAAGCAGCTCTACCTAACACAAATAAACAAACACAGGGATACTGCCAAAATGAGGAGACAAAGAAACATCACCCATATGAAAGAACAGATAAAAACTCCAGAAAAAGAACCAAACAAAATGGAGATAAGCAGTCTATCAGATGAGGAGTTCAAAACACTGGTTATAAGGATGTTCAAGGAACTTAGTGAGGACCTCAGCAGCATAAAAAAGATCCAGCCAGAAACAAAGGATATACTAATCAAAATAAAGAACAACTTACAGAAAAACAACAATAGAGTGGATGAAGCTGAGAATCAAATCAATGATTTGGAACATAAGGAAGCAAAAAACAACCCATCAGAACAACGAGAAGCCGAAAGAACCCAAACAAATAAAGATAGTGTAAACAGCCTCTGGGACAACTTCAGGTAGTCCAATGCTTGCATCATAGGACTGCCAGAAGGAAAAGAGAAAGAGCAAGAAATTGGAAATCTGTTTGAAAAAAATAATGAAATTAAACTTCCCTAATTTGGTGAAG
>PVIA01013491.1:0-31910 GCA_004024845.1 Tonatia bakeri | reverse complement strand
TGAAGATGTGAAGACATGGAAGCCCATACGACAGCGAGGGGACGCAAGTCGGCACATCCCCCAGAGGACGGCTTAATGGCATCCTGTAAACCCCAAGACGTGCCTGCTTCACGAAGACGTGCCTTCTCTGAGTGTCTGGGGGAGAGAAGCTTGGGGGAGAGAGAGACACTCCCACGCAGCTGTGTGAGAACACACGCCCGGGAATGTGTAAGAGATGTGAGAGGAAGATGTTAAGTCAGTCGAAGTGTCCGTCAACTGGAGAATGATCCATAAAACGTGGCATGTTCTAAAGAAGGAGTGCCACACGGGAGCTGACGTTCATTGGTGACAGCCGTACATTTCATTGCTGGACTCATCTGAAAACAGAAGATGAAGGGGAAAGGGGGAAGTGACAGGTGATCGGCCTGGTAAGTACTTGTTATAAAAATGTCTAAAAAACGCGTGGAGCGATTCTGTGCAGTTTGTACCCGTGCCTGCGCAGGAAACTGAAGACACTGTGGAAATGATGACGCGTGTCTTCCAGAAGAGAGAGAGAGAATGAACACAGGAAGAGAGGGGTACACAGGGGCTTCCGACTAGACTGTACTGTTTTCTTTTAAAACATCAAGGACGCATTAAGAGCGGGCCCGTCCGCGGGCGGGTTCATGGGTGTTTGTGTGTGGCTTCCGGTAGCTCTGCAGTCTGACCTGTTATTTTAATTGAACGCTCACATTGCCATGTCTCTCTCTTATTTGACAGATTCTGCTGTTATTTTCATCTCAAATACCCTTGTGCAGCGTAAATGCTCTGAGAAATGTCCCACCTGAGTCTTTAATTATCTCCCGAGGAGCAGCCCCACCGATTGTCCTACTTTCCAACCGCAGGAGGACCGCCTTGTGTTTTCTCTCTCCTCCGCGTTCTTTCTTCTTAGTTTTAAGTACAATTTACCTGCCGACTGGTATGAGTGACCTTATTTTTGCTTTGCCGACACTTTCCCGGAGCCGAAAACAATAAATCTTGATAATGAACAAACAGTTTGAGTGCGTCTGCTTTCTCAGCTGCCAAGTGCGCGCCTAGCCCTCCCGTGAACGGCTCCCACTCACGTCCAGCCCGGTGGATGCTGTCAGCGTCGTCACGACTGAGCCGACGTGGTGGCGACAGCTGCCGTAATTATTTCTCCCTTCGCCCGCATCTGTCTGACAGCTCCCCAAACCCTCCCCGAAAACAAGGCCTCAAAAATCCCTTCAAACTCACTCCCTCAATGCAGCCTTTAGAAGCCATTCCTCTTTTTCTGTCCCTTCCAATTATCGCCCTTGATAAAAGCACTTAGTGCACCGACTGACTGTGGAACCCTTTTCTATTTAAACCTCCCCAAGGTGGAGAGACATCCCGGTCTGGGTGACGTCAGAAATACAGTGGAACTGAGGCCAGGGTCTCCGAGAGATACAGGGGGCCTATGCTCCAGGCACCAGCGTTCACAACGGCTACACCGGGGAAGCCATCCCGGCGCCCACGGGGACGGAAGGACGGACGAGCAGAGTTCGGCCCGTCCCTGCACCGGAACGCGTCTGCCTGAGGCAGGAAGGAGGTTCTGCCGCGCACGTAGCCGCACGGATGAGCCCGAGGCCCCAGTGCTGAATGACAGGCACCCAGCACAGCGGACGGACACTGTGCGGCCGCTCCTACATGAGGTATTTAGAGTAGCGTTCCTGGGGCTGGAGGGGGGGGAAGGGGCTATTATTTGGTAGATACGGAGGTTCAGTTTTCAACTGAAAACCATTAGGAAGGTGGATGGCAGTGCTAACTGGGCAGTATCGTGATTGTGTTCAGTGCCTGGACTGTGCGCGTGCATGGTGAAGACGGAAGATTTTTTTATGTCACATGCGTGTATTTTACCACAATGAAAAGCCTTGAAAAGAGCAAGAGAGAGGTTAAAGCCCCGGTGCCCGCTGACATGCAGAGCGTCCCTCCCACGGGGAACCAGGTGGTACTCTGGGAACCGCCTGCTCAACGGCCGGTGTGCAGGGCCCTCGGCGGGGCAGAGGTTCAAAGGAAGAAGTGTCTGTGGCTCCCGAACCCCGATAGCGTGTAAGTCCCCCCGCGTGAGCAGCTCTGCCTCGGGAACCCTGTGGCCCCCAGAATCCCATCGAGTGGAGCCCAGCGGTTTGATCGCGCTGTCTCCCGGGGCCTCCGTGTCCAGCCAGAGGCTTCAAAGCTTCTTGAGCGCCAGTGGCTCTGGGAACCAGGTCTCCCGCCCCCAGCCCGTGAAGGAGCGGTGGGCACGCGCCTTGGCCAACAACGCGTCTGCGCACCCGTGCAACGGCGGGATTCTCTTCCTGGGGCAAGCGCCTCCCTGTGACCAGCCGCTTGGGCTAGTATTCCGTCTGGCTGGGTGAGCATCCGCTGGAGTCACGCACGAGGAAGTGGTGAGCCGTGGGCTTTTTAAAAGCTGTGCTTTTCTTTTGTCTTGCGAGCCTGCTCGCACCCAGTGAGGGGTGGGGAGAGCCAGGTGGCCAGCTGGACGTCACTGGAGCATCTTTGTCCCCAGATGGCAGGAAAGGGCGGGGCCCATTCCAGAGGCCACAGGTGGTTGTGCTCATGCTGAGGCTCACTCGGGAATCAGAACCCGGGTCTGGGACACGTCTGTCAGTGCCTCTGCGGGACGGGGAGGGAGCTGCGTTTGTCGACAGAGCCCGGAGCCCAGTGAGAGTCAGCACCAGCCCGCGGAGGGGCAGGCCCCGGGCCGGCCTGAAGCAGTGACATGGGAAGGAGCCCCCGGGCCAGCTCGCCTCCCCCCAGCCCACACTCAGGAGGGGCCTGTGGCAACACGGTGGGCACTCTGGGACCGGCCTCTCACCTCGTTACCGTGCCCCCACCCATGGCCGCTGAGGAGGGTCGGAAGACCACTGGAGGAAGGCCGGGCCTGCTGCCTTGGCAGAATCCAAATACAGACTGACGGTCGACCTCGGCTTCCAGCTCCGAGCCCGGCGGCCACGAGGTCAGCATGTCCCGAAGCTCCGTTCAGTCCTCAGTGACCATCCGCCCCTCCCTCTGACCCGGGTCCCTGCCCCAGCCCGATGGGGGATGCTGGGGGTCTGCAGGCCTCTCTCTCAGCCCAGATGGAGACCTGAGGGCGATAGTGTGAGCTGCTCATGGGCCGAGTGGCTGAGCTCGGGACTCCCGTGACGCCAGGCCAGCGCCCTGCGGAGGTGGGAGGGAGGAAGGAGACGCGGACGCACCTACAGGCAGACTCCAGCTTATGCGCTGTCACAGTGTGCACGCTCCCGGGTCTGCCACTGCGGACACAACTCATCAAACTCTCAGGACGCGCATTGATCGCGTCCAGCACATAAATGCCTTGTGTCTGTTCAGCGGTGACTGCGTGTGTGCCAAGCCCCGTCCGTCGCCCTCCCCAGCAGAGGAGGTTCCCGCGCTCCTGGAGCAGACGTCCAGGCTGAAGGGGACAGTCTTGAGCAAACGGAAACAGAGAGGCTTGTCGAACGGTGGGCGTGGCGGCCAGCGGTGCTTTTCCCTGAGGGACCCCAGCGTCCCACCTCCCGTGTGGCCGCGCGGCACTCCCGGCCCTCTTGGGATTGAGGGGCCCGGGACCAGTTCTGTCCAGCACCTGCTGAGTGGCTGGGGTGTGCGGGGCCTCGGAGGCCAGAGAGGACAGCAGGCGGCCCCGCCAGGGCGACGCTGCAGGTAGGACGCGCCTGTGTGGCTCTCGGGAGCAGCGCCCGCGTTCAGAGAGGAGCCCCGCGGAAACCCAGGCCTCTCATCGGTTCGTGATGGTTCTCGTCGTAGATCTGCCCGCGTGTGTATCCCAGAGGTTCGGGTTTGCTCCTACAGGGTGCTTTGCATTGTTTGTTTCCGCACGTCAGCGTGTTGTTTGCATGCTAATCACCCAGGAGTGTTCTCTGTCGCGGAGACGTGAGCTTCCTTCGCCCCGCAGCACACCCCTCGCTCAGTCTGCCTGGCCCCCCTTCCGATACGGGCATGGGTGACACGGCGCCAGGCCAGCACTCACGCAGGGGAGCCAAGTTATTCCCCCCGGCAGCCCTCCGGGGCCCCTGCACCCCGTCTCCCCGAGAACCCATGAACGAGAGTGTCTTTGGAAACGGGGTCCCTGCAGATGTGGCCAGCGAAGCATCGTGACGTGCCCTTGTCCTGGATGAGCCAGATGGGACCTAAGTCTAGTGACAAGTGTCCTGGAAGACGGGAGGACTCAGAGGAGAGGGGAAGGCCACGGTGGGGTGGGGGCCGAGCTCGGAGGGATGCTGCCGCAGCCACGGGACGCAGGCCCACCGGGCCGGCCCCTCCTGAGGCCTCTCCGTGGCTTCTCCCTGAGTCCGCATGTGGCCGTCCCTCTGGGCACTTGTGTGCTAACTTCCTCTTCTTGCAAAGGCACCAGCCACGTGGCCTCACATGCCTCCATCCCTCCTCTGAAGTGCTCACATCGAGATACCAGCTACCGGCGCTCGGTGAGGTCCCGGGAGGATGTGGCTCAGCCCGTGCGGGGCCCGTGCAGCCGCTCCGGAGTTTGAACGGGCAGAGGTAGCGGCACACTCTTGGCAGCGGTGGCCTTCCTCCGCTTCCCGTGTTTTATCCCCTCCATTAAGTGGAAAATAACAGTTTTCCACAGTGAGTCACAGAGCCAAAGGACACCATATCCATCACTGCTGTTTTTGGTTTTTTGCAAATGATTAAATATTACTTTTCTCCATTTATAGCATAATCTCCGTGACAGCCGATCCGTCAGCCTGTCCGCTGGTGTTTAACCACCGCCCGTGCGCATTCATTACCCCGAGTTCCCATCGCTCTTCCGCACACAGGGACAGCTCCATCCTGCCTCCTGACAGGGGGGAGGTAACGGATGGGCCGTGACTACAGCGGACCCCCCTCCCCAGGAGACCGAACACCGACTGCAGGTCTGTGGGACACCCGGCCCCAGGCAGGTTGCCCTGAAGTAAGACACACGGGCGCCGGCTTCCGGAAACCCTGACTCTGGGAAGTGAAGAAACCTCCACAGCTCAGACACAACTTGCCAAATGGTACAGATGTTGTTTGGGGGAGCGATTTGGCCACACAGCACGGGAAAGGGGCAGTTGCCCCCCACGGGCGGGGACCGCCCGGCATGTGCAGACCCTGAGGTTTGACATCCCCCCCGTTACTCAGCAGGCTTTGTGCAGCGACTCAGAATGGCCGTGCACATGTGCACACACACACACACCTTTGGCTTCCCGTGGACAGACAGAACTATTGGTCGACGGTGTGGTCTCGGGACTGGAGCAGCCCGGCGAGAGAGGGGCGGCTGGACGTCCCGCTGCAGGTCACAGTGCACTCCTCCGTCAGCGGCATCGCGCTGACCGCACAGGGCGAGGGAGAGGCGGCGGACACTGCTGGCCTGGGAGAGACGGGTGGGCTCCCCGGCCGACAGGTGCAGAGGTCGTGCAGGCGGGCGGGACGGCCTCCTGACCGAAGAGCCAAGGCTGTGCCCCACCCCCGGAGGCAGCCAGCGTGCAGGGCCCAGCGTGCAGGGCCTCTGTGGGTTCTGGAGGAGACATGCGCCCGCCCAGGAGCACACACCGGGTCACACCCCATGCAGCAGGCCAGGCACCCGGTGCCGAGTGCGGCCAACCACGGGGGAGGCACAGCGGCAGCCCGGGCGTGGTGCACACGCCCTCGTGTTTGAACATGCCATCCCATGTGGCATTGGAGGGTCCCTGGGCAGAAAGGGGCCACGTGACGTGGTAGATGTCCCCGTGAGAGCATCCGCACACAGGCTCTTGGGAGGCCGGAGCAAGGCCAGGCCCCCCAAAGCAGCGTCCTCGATGCACTTGAAGAGACAGACCCTCCTGTGCCCTCGTAGGGAGAGGACACTCGGCCCGAGGGAAACGTGGGTCATGGGTCAGAGCCACCAAGACCTGGATTACGGGGTCCAGCCACGGTCCTGCCGAGGAAGTGAAAGGTGCACCTGGCTGAGCTGGTGCGAGACCAGAGGGCGGGGACCAGGGACACGAGCTGGAGGCCCCACATCCCCTGGCCGACCCGGCCTCCTCGGGCCCCAGGCCCAGCTTGCTTCTCAGTGTCCCCGTTGGGCTCTGAGAGGGCCGTCTGGTCCCCTGATGCCCTGGGGCTCCATGCCGGTGGCTCTGGGGCTCCCGGCTTCTTGGCGTCCTGGGCTTAGTGGCTCATCCTCAGGGCCAGTGGTCGTTCTTTGAAGCTCCCTGCTGGGGTCTGGGCTTAATTTCTTGGTGGGGGGGGGGCAGCCCGTCTTGCCCAGTGCCTTTCTGAACGAGGGTTTTGGTGGAACCTGTGCCCACAGCCCCAGGCCGGAGTGGGGCAGAGGTTGAGTGTGCGGCCAAAGCACCCGACCATGGGGAAGAGGGCACGTGGGTTTAGTGAGGGGCGGGGGGGCCCTCGGTCGTGGCTGCTCAGAGGAAGCAAAGGCCGAGCGGGAGAGGAGGAAATGAAGGTCCATCCATGTAAATACACTGAAAATTGTCACTCAAGCAAGTAGCACCTGAAGCTCATTTATAACTCGCCGACTCCCCAGCTATAATTACCTCCAGGCCTCGTAGAGCAATTTGTCCTCGGTGCCCAGGAGGGATGTGACATTTCCGACCACACGGCGTTGGGAATGGATGCCGCGAGTTTGTAAACGGCTTGTTGACCCGACTCGGTTTCCACGGGTCCTATTAATCACTGTCTGTCTCCCTTCCACCCGGCCGGGGGCCGCCGCCAGCACAGAGCCACCCCACCGCAGCGGCACGGCCTCGGAGCCTTCGTGTGCGGAGTGCAGAGGCTCCCCTTCCCTAGGTCGGGAGTCAGAAGATGAGAGCCGTGGGACCAACCTGGCCCCCCATCTGTTCTGTAAATAAAGTTTTATCGGCTCACGGCCCCATGGTTCCATTCCGTGCCATCGCTGCCTGCTTTCCGGCTTCGTGAGCAGAGCTGTGTCGTCGTGGCAGCGCCTTAAAGGCCTCTGTTTCCGCTTCCTAGACCCTTAAACATTTGTGTTCTCGACGTGAGATGCAGCGTGAGTGCTGGCCAGTCCGTATTCCACGGAAGGAGTGGGCGAGACCACCGGGGTGAGCGGGCGCTTCCTTTTCCAGGAACCGTGCGGCGGGCGGGAGGTTCTCGCCGACCCGGCAGTCCTGTCTGTGGCCGGTCCCCGTCTGCTTTAGCGGATCGTTTTCGAGGAGTGAGAAGTGGCCGACTGCTCCAGGCCTGCTAGGCAGAGAGCCGCTGGTGGGCACACTCAGGGGCTCGGGTGACTCCGAACACCACCTTGGCGCTCTCAGACTCGGCAGCCCATCACGCCTGCTGAGAAGGGAGCTGGTGGTTCAAGTGCGGGATCCCGTGGGAACCCTGGACACGAGGCTGGGCATGGGGCAGACGTTTTCTTAAATGTTTGATCAGGCAGTGACGTTCTCACCCCCAGAGAACGACACGGATGGCGTTTGTCACTGTCGTGGGAGTCCACTTGCACTCCTTCTGGAAACCCGAAGGAAGATTATGTGGGAAAGAGTGATGATATATCCAGAACCACATCAACAGGAGACCTTCTTGCATCTCACACCCCCTTCTCCGTGCTCGTTACTTCCCGCCGCCTGTTTGCCTCGCGGCCCTAGACGTGCAGAGACGTTTGCTGGGGGATGCCATGTGGGCTGACCCCACGCCCCGCAGACTCCGTTCTGTAACGTCAGTGACTGCCGCTTCTTCCACCTCTCTGTGGAACGACGGTATTGAGTGAGACGTTAAACGCGGGCTCGCAGGATGGGTGTGACGGCCAACGAAGGGAACAGGCGACACCGCCCTAACCCAGCCTCCCGCTGGAGCTGCAGCCCCGAGCGCACGGCCTCGGGCGGGTCCACATTAATGGGATGTGAGGTGCAAACTGCCCGGAATGCTGTGATAAGGAATTAGAGGCTGTTAAATGCAGAGACCAACGCCCAGGGTCAGAGAGCAGGCCGGAAAGTTCTTCATCTCAGGCCTTTCACTGCACACTCGTCGTGAGGCCCGAGCTGTGTGAAGAGAGGACGGTGAGAACCACGCGAGGAGGAAAGGAGAGAGAAGGAGGCAGGAAAAGAAGCCAGCGTGACAGTGTCCCAGCAGCTCCCGCAGCCAGAGGACGTGGACGTCAGCTCAGGGACTCCACTCCCGGCGTGGGAACTGGATGTGTGCCGAGAGCGTGGCCGGGACACGGCCCGTAGCTGGACGTCATCGCCAGTGTGCAGATCCACGGGGGAGGGGTGGGTGGTGCTGGTGCCACTGGTACAAGACCTGCGGGCAGGACATTGGGTTTCGAATGCGGTCCAAGACAACTAAGCGCTGGTAGAGCCATCTCATGGAAAACCACACGGACGGTTCGGCCAACCCAGTACGTGCGTGTAACTTCGGCATCTGTCTGGGGTGATCTGTCTGGTAGCAGTAGCTAGCTGATACACCCACATCGGTCAGTAGATTCTCCTCATTCATTTTGCCCTTCACCACGTATCCAAAATGCAGAAACAGTTTACAGATGACCTCCTAATGCGCCCTAGCTCCATTAGTACATGATTTAGACAGAGAATGACAGAAATCCCAGGAAAACAGGTTTAACGCACGTGACAAGAAGTCCACGTGGGTCACAGCATGAAGCCAGACTATGGGGTCTCTCCTGCTCATGCCTCTGGATTTATTATTTTTTCTTGCCGCAGGAGGTTGAGCCCCCAGAAGCTCCAAGCATTCATTTAACCAGGTTGGGACACTCAGCAAAGAGAAAGCTTCTCTGTTTCTGGAATTGCCGAAAGGGTCAGGTTGATTGATGTCTCTCTCTGAACTGTGAGGATGGAATGGGACGCAGGGATTGGCTCATCCTGGGTGTCAAGCCCGTCCCCAAAGCTGGCGGCCGCATCACCCCCATTTCAGCTACATGAGCTGAGAATGTGGGGGAGTTGCCACAAGAAAGTTGGTGTGACATCATCAGAAGACAGGAAGATGCCAGTGCTCGACTGATGGGGGTCTCTGTGCACCCAGATCGTCACCTGCATTAGTGACACAGGTGACATTCTGTAAACGCATTTTGATCAATCCTTGAAAATCCCGAGAAGACGTGTAATCCTCTCGCTTCGTACTCGTTATTTGCACGGTTTTTAATAATTGAATGCCTGCTGTTCGCCAGGCCCTCCGCCGAGTCACGATGTGTGTCACTGAATGGTTCAGGGCTGGATCCGGTTTTCCAGACATTGTCATTCTTGCGGCAAAGGCAGTTCTTACAGACCTGAATAATTAATCACAGTTATGACAAGAAGACTTCTTAAGCCAGGATGGGGTAATGCAGAATGAAGTCACCCGCTCCCTGACACACGCACAAGCCACGTGCGTGTGACACGGTGGGCGTCAGTCCATTTAGCACGGCGACCTCTGAGAAAAGAGAAAGGAAGGGGCGAGCCCTCCAGCCCCTTGGTTTGCCGCCTTGGGAGCGTTTCAAGACCACGGCACCGGTAGGGGAGCTGGCAGAGCCGTGTGGGCTCCTAGAGCTGGGAATCCACAGAGCCAAGCCAATCATATTTTTCAGGGCTTGGGAGACGAGTAAGAAGCACAGGGAAATTCCAGAGACCTGCAGAAGGTCCCCCGGGTAGGCAGAAGGGCGGTTATCAGTGCAAAGGTGGGAGACAGCTGCCCCCGGCAGGAGCAAGGACCAGGAGAAGAGACCGGGCTGACACTCACACAGAGCCAGGGGGAGTGTCTGTCCCCTCCAGCCAGCCCAGAACACCCCCCGGCCCTGTGGGAGGCAGCTGGTGTGCAGAGAGGAGTCTTCTCCCAGTGGGGGCAAGGAACGAGACCAAGCCCAGCTCCCTTCCCGCCAAATGAGGCCAAGAACGTCATCGCGCCCCAAAACCAACCTCAGGAATATTTGCAGGAACACCAGACTTTCCAGCACCCAGTAAGGCAAAAGTCACGTGGTCTGGACTTGAACGAAAAACTGCCTGGTTGTAAACTGTGTCTTCGCCAAGGAGCAAGCGATACAACCCAGGACACGCAGCCGGACCCTCCAGGCCAGAGCCGGCGGATGTTCCACTTAGCGGGTGGCGAGATGGAGGCAGTCGTGCCTGCGGTCCCTGCGTCCCAGGGTCTGGGGAGGATGGAGAAGGTCTGAAACAGTCTCCCACTGAACTCTGGAAGGTGGGCACTGCGAGGGCGCACCGCAGAGTAGGCGTCAGTGAACTTGAACGCCTGGCCGTGGGAACTGCCCAAAGTGAAACAGCGAAGTTACTCCGCATGCGCGAAGCAATGTGCATTGGCGAGGGAGGGACATGGCCCTGCAGACTGCCTGGCTGGGACCCCGCGGGGACTACAGCGCCCCCTCCCTCCTCTCCAGGGGCTCCCGCACCGCGGACGGCTCCTGCGCCTCCGCCGGCCTTCCCGTGACGGCGGCGGTTGCCTTGCGGGGCTGCCCAAGACCCAGGGTCGCTGGTCGGGAGTGGAGTGCGTGTCTCCGAACTGCATTCTCCCGCCCACAGAGCTAGTCGCTCCCCACGGGGATTGTAGTTTTAGACCCTGGTCTCAGAGCGCGTCAGGCCGCACCTCCCGGGAAGGTAGCAAGCGGAGCACTGAGCTCTTCTCTGGGCAAAAAGTAAGCGGATTATCTTTAGTTCAGCAGAGCTTTGGTTCTCTCCAGACCCGGAATGGTTACCCCCTCCTGCCTGGGCGACAACCGGGTTCTCACGGGTGGAAGACTGTCTGTAAAACCTGCGTTTGTCACCCGCCGACATCCGACGAGGGGGCGCACCGGCGTGCGCCCCGCCCATGACTGTCCTAACGCTGATGGACGGCGGGCGCGTCACGACCCCTGCGCGCCCACTCTGATGACCAGACTCCGACGCGTGTCTCTCCCGCCGGAGCGGAGCGCAGCACGCTTTGGGGCGATGGACGCTGCCTTCTCGGCACAGAGCTGTGACCGTGTGATCACGGGGGACCGCGGCGGCGCGTGTGCGGGAAGATCACGGAGGGGAGGCCGGAAACCTCGGCTGTTCCTCGCAGAAACAGAAGAACCCCTCGCAGCTGCCCGATCGTTCGAAGGAAGAGACCGAGGAGGCACGGTGGGCGCATGCGCGTGGGCGCCTCCTCCCCCTTGGTGGCAGAGGACCGCCCTCGCCCCGCCCCGGGCCCGGGTGGAGCCCGAGCCGCTGCGTGTGGAATCAGTGACGTCGTCCTGCGTCATTAAAGGCGAGCGAGTGCGCGTCCGGCCTGCGTCTGCGGCGTGACCTGCAGGCCCCGCTGGCGCGGCCGAGGCGCGCATGCGTCCCGCAGGAGGCGGTGCGCGCGCCGAGCGAGGTCCCGGACGCCAGGCCTTCAGGTCGTCCGGCGAGGATGCGGGGCGCAGCCCGGCGCCCGCAGGGGGCCATCGGCTCCTGGGCGCGGGGTGATTGTTTATTTCCCTCAGCGACTCAGACGCGCTGACTTAATTACAGCGATTTCACTGTGAAGCAGGATCGCGGTAATTTCCTCGTTAGTGTGTCTCATTATCGAGATCGGCTGGGTGTTATCGGCACGACTGCGGAACGCCCTTACGTCTGCAGTCATTCGAAACTGCCCACGTCCCGAGTGGGAGGAAAACGTTTCCCGTCTGCTTCCGGAGGTGGGATGTGTGTGCTTCGGGAGAGCCTCGGTGCTCGGGTCCTGGGTGGCCGGGCTGGGCCGTGCAGACGCAGGAACGGGCCGTGGTTGTCATCTTCCTCCTGCTGGTGCCTCTCTGCACCAGCGGCGTCTGCGGAGCTGGATCCCCGATCGCCAGGGCCTCGCGTTTGAGTCCAGCTCTGTCCCTGCGTGTCTGCAGGGCCTTAGCTGAGTCATTTCAACCCCCCTTTCTCCGAGGGGCCCGCTTGGAAAAGGTGGGGCTGTTCACTGATGGAGCTGCGTGGGCCCAGCACTGTTCTGGGAGTGGGGTAAGCAGCGGGGCACGAGCTAGGCGAGACGCCTGACTTCTGGGAGCGCACGTTTCCGCAGAAAGGACGACGGGTGCAGAGGTGAGTGGGCATGTGGGTCACGGGCGCGCACAGTCAGGTCACCGTGTCGAGGTTGCTTGAGCGGGGTGTGGCCTTGGCAGGGGGTCGGGGGCGCATCTCTGAGAACCGCAACACCTGGGTGTCGATGTGCGTTGTGCGGAGGAGTCAGCGGCAGGGTCATCAGGGAGGCCGTCCTGCAGGCAGAGCAGCAGAGGGTCCCCGAGGTGGGGACTCACTGATTTCTTAAAGCATCTGCAGCTGTGGGTTCTTTCAAACGGTGTTTCACTTGTGGTATCCTGGGGCTCAACAGGTGTGAGGACGGCAGCTAGTAATGTGTCCCGGGGTCACACGTGGAGAAGGGGGGTGCTGGAGGGACGCCCTGTATCCCGTCCAATATGCGGGGAGCAGGTTCACGAACGAGTGAGTACGGAGGGCCCAGCAGCACGTCTGGCCTGTGCGTAGCCACGAATAAGGGTCTGTTCATCCTACGTTAATGACTTTGAACTGCCCGAAGTGCTTGTTTCCTTAAACAGATGTTGGACGCGGAAGACAGACTGATGAACTGTCTTAATTCCCCTGTGCTCTGCTCTGTGGTGATGAAAAGGCTCTTTTTCCTCTGCCAAGCATATGGTGAAAGTCAAAAGTCTCCAGGGCCTGATGGTGTCATTCACATCGTTAATTACACGCTATTTGGGATCGCTTCCTTAAATCTCCAGCACAAAACAGCTGTGGGGCGACCGAGCTCCAGGTGTAGGTGGGCTGTGTGGAGACGCTGTGTGCCCGTCCACCCTTTTCAACCACCCTCCATTTGAGTTAGGGTTTGGAGGGCGTGGTAACGAAAGGGAGTGAAAAGCATGATAACGTGAGTCTGTCCAGTTCCTCACACAATGAAAGGAAAGGGGGAAGAGAGGGATGATGTTCGAAAGTGGTTCTAAAGCCAGCAGCTTAGCGTCCGAGTCCGGATGCCAGCTGCACGCCCGCTTTCCAGCAGCCCGTTGCTGTTGGCAGCTGGCTGGTCTCCCGAAGGGAGCCCAGTTCGTCAGAAAGGACCGGAGAAGCCGACCTAATTGCATGCCCCGTCTTAGACTCGGTCAGGACTTCCACAGATCATGATAGAACGGAACCTTCCTCATCACCCAGTTTGTGGCTGCCGGCGAGTGGGGACTGGTCTCGGTGGAGCGCTGAGTCTGCACCAAGGAGGGCGTCTGCCCCCTCCCACCCCGACTCAGGACGCCGTTGCTTTAATCCTGATTTATCGCCAGCTCCGTCTGACCGGCCTCCCGTCAACCCTGCACAAATGATGATTTATTCCTCATGGCCCTGGTGCCCTGGTGCCCGTGGAGTTGAGAGTCGGACCTGAATTCCTGCCCTTCTCTTTAGAATGATACATATTTTACCATCATTTAGGAGCGGCTGCGTGTCTTCTAAAAGGTTTTCAATGCAAACACAACACCAACAACAAAAAAGATCTCCTAATTTAAAAACTTTGTCAGGAGAACACTGAGCCAGGGAGATGGTGAAGTAATGCAATTATTCTGATTTATGGCACATTTTCCCTCCTCCTAACTTGGTCTACCCGCCTGCCTTTGGAGAGAGAATTCTAAAAAAGGATTTAGCTGAGATAAGTAACTCTGCTTAACCTGATTTGTGTTCCTCAGTAAAATCCATATATTTTTCCACGAGGACCTGACTTCCTCTCTTTTTTCCTCTTTTGAGGCAAAATTTATTGGGGAGTCTTCAATTTCCTCAGCCTAAGTTAGTATCGATCCACTCCTGCATGGTGGCGAGAACGCCAGCCATCATTTGGGTGTCCTGGATCTGCGACCTGCCTCCTCTTAAAGTGGCTGCGGCCGCAGCGGGCTCTCACGGGTCGATGGTGGCCAGGAAGTCAGGACAGTGTCAGCCTCGGGGTCCACAGCAGCCGACGCCCCGAGAGGATGCCCCGTGGGAGCCCAGGAGTAGATGGGCGGTTTTTCCAAGCCCGTCTGGGTTAAAGCCAACACAATACTTTCAGCAGACCCTACGGAAGGAGACGCTCCCACCCCAATTCCTAGGTCGAAGTCCTACCACCCAATACAATATGCATATTTTGCCATGTAGGATGCGCACCCGTGTTTTTGTGAGCATCCTACGCGGGATTGTCATGTCTGTGGAGTGTAATCTACACCCACGCGTGATATGCATCCTTATTTCCCTCTCAACCATTCACATATGGCAAAGCCCGCGTCTGAAGGTCGGGCCTGCGGGAAGCTGGTTGCGGTTAAAGGGGTCACACGGGTGGAGCGTGGGTCTGGGAGAGTCAGTGTGTCTGTAAGGAGAGACGGAGCCGCCGCAGGGAACGCTCCGGCCGGCGACGGTGAAGCAGTGAGGGCCCCGTGGCGGCCCAGTTCCAGGTGCTGTGCATCTGTGCTATCGCCGGATGCTCGTGGTACCTCGCTTACAGTCAGTGACTAAATGTCAGAAAGTTAAAACGATGAAGATAAAGAGGAGAGACGCCAGAGCTCCCCGTGCCCTCTTTGTGCCTTCCCCGTGAGTGCACAAAGACGGGGACTGTATCCTCGCAGCCACTGGGCAAGTCTGCGCTAGCTGGCGATGCGGAGACGGAGCAGGGTCTCTCCGCCTGCACCCAGGCGGCGCCAGCGGCCGGAAGCCACTCTCCCAACATCTGTGCTGCGGCAGGGGCGTGGCCAGCGGTGGGGGCGTGGCCGGCGGCAGGGGCGTGGCCAGCAGTAGCGACCGGAGGCTCACACGTGCGTGGGCATAGGCTGTTTCAGAAGTCAGGGGCCCCAGGGAGGCCAGGGGTGGGAAGCGGATCCTCCCGCCCGGGGCGATGTAAGCAGACCCCCGCCAGGCTGCTCAGTCCCGAGTGGTCATCTGGTCTGCTGTCCGTCTGGCCATCATCTGACCCGGGGCGGGGGGTGGGGTGGTGGTGTAAGAGGTCGCGGGCCAGAGAAAGAGCCATAGGAGCGGTGCTGGGGCAGAACGTGCACGAGCTCCGCCCCTTCCTGGCTGCGTGACCTGGGCCAGGCCCCTGAGCCTCGCGGAGCCTCTGCCTCCCGTCGTCACCGCGTGGAGGTGATGCTATCCGGGAGCGGAGAGCAGAGCACCCTGTGCGGAGCAGACATGGGCGACTCACAGAGGGACAGTGGCCACTCGTCCCTTCTGTGGGACCCGTGCCACTGCGCTCCGTGGGCTGGGCGAGCAGAACGTGTCTGCCCACATGCTGTTTTTTTGTTTCTGTACTTTCTGTCTGTGCCCAGTGCCACCCGGAGGCCCTCCCAGGGTGCGTCTGCCCGCCTGTGCTCCTGGGCCCTGCTCACACTTCAGAGATGCCGTCAGAGGCTGTCACAGGACACGGGGACCTTCGCAGTGACCTGGGGGGTCAGCTTGGATCTCTCCTTTTCGTTCTGCGCTGTCATCCGTCCCTCAGGAGGCGCCCCCTCTGTCACCCCCTGGAGAACAAGAAAACTTGTCTGTCTTCTGTGGAGCTGACAGACAGCACCCGCAGGCTGCCCTGAGGCAGAGCCACCACTCAGACAGAGAACACGGGCGTGTTTGTGCAGCGGGCCCGGCCCACTGGGGAGATGGGAGGGGGTGAGTCTCTGACGTGAACCGCGGGCAGGGGGCTCCTGGCGGCCTGGGTTCACCTCTATTGACGGGGAGGAGGGGACATGTGTGTTCTGCCTCCTGCGACGCCCGTGGCACGGAGGGCCAGCTCCGTTCTCTCACTGGGAGCGGGTGTCAGCGGGTATGGGGGCTCCAGCCACAGACATCCATCCTCTCCTCGCTCTGGAGTCCGGGTGTTCAAGACCAGGGCCGGCAGGCCGACGTCCGGGGAGACCCCTCCTCCTAGAAGGGGACCTCGCTTCTCCGACATGAGCAGCGAAGGACCCTCCTGACAGCTCTGCCCTCCAAGGGACCGGTCGCTTGGAGTAAGCTTCTCTAGATTTCCAAAACGCTCCTGTTTTCAACCCCGTCGCCTGCAAGGCCCATTTCCTTCTTTCGGTTGAGTTCCCCTGCAGGTCTTTTCAGAAGGGCAGGGACGTGTGACTTCGGGGTGCGGGGATGTGGAGCCTTGAGGACCCAGGTCCTGGCCAGGGGTGGGCCCCTGTTTCCATGGGGTTTCTGTGGGGTTAGCGGCTGGGCCGCTGGCCAGTGCGTCTCGGACTCCGGAACACCGGAGTTCTTGGAGTAGAACTGACCGCCCTCCGCACCGTCAGCGAGGGGCCGGAATTTTTCCTTCTGGGAGCCGGATAGATAAAATGCTGGCAGCTCCGCCGGCTCACTCGCAGTAATTAAGTTTCCGGCTCCCAGTATCAGCGGGACTGGGCGCTAATGAGCTGGTAACATGCCCAAAGGAGTCACATTAATGTTTTAAAGCCTTCCCTGCCCGAGGGATGCATCCCGTCTCCAGGCTGGGTCTGCCGCGGGTCAGGGAGGGCAGGCATCTGACGGGTGGGCTGTCCGGAAGCTTAGAGACACCGCTGCTCCTGCGGGAGGCTGGCCACGAGACAGAACCTGCGTCCCCAGCCCCTGGGGGACTCTCAGCAGCTTCCGCAGGACCACAACAGACCTCTCCGCCCGAGCTTTCCCCGAGTGGTTGACTTTATGGGAAGGAAAACATGGCGAGTGAGGTGCGTCTTGCCCGTGGTCCTCAGTGGGGCCCGCTTGGCCTGCAGCAGTCAAGGGGAAGACCTCCCCGGAGATGCTGGCTGGACCCACCTGCCTGGGTGGGGCGGAGGGTGGCCAGTTCTACTCCAAGAACCTCAGGCTCTTCCTCTTCAGAGAAAAGCTAAGCTCAGCCCCCCTTATGTGGCTATGACGCAGTGCCAGTGTTCATCTGTTAGTCAGTCAACAAACACTGTGTTTCCAGGTGCATGAAGGCAAAAGGGGCGACCGCCGAGAGCCCAGGCGGATATGGAGACAAGTGTTACTCTCACGTCACTGCTGCTCCTGGGGACGGCTCAGCGGGCTCCCGGCTGAGCTGTGTTCAGCCTGAGGTATCGGTCTTGTTCAGTAAACTGCATAAAATGCTGTTAGTCATAACTCTGAGGCTGTCACGTTCTCGCCTTGGGACCAGTGTTCTAACAGCAAGTGACACTCGGAAGTTCCGCAGTCACCCGGCTAATCCCTCCCGGGCTGCCTCCCCCTCGCGCGGCTCAGAAAGGGGCTGGCCCTCGAGGGCGCCTGCTCCGCGGGGTCGGGCTCCCCTGTGGGGCTGCACCTTTGGGAGCCGAGTTGGCCCCAGAGAGTTTCTGGTGCAGGTGTGAGCGTACGCAGGAGAGTGCGAGGGGTGTGTAAAGATGCACACACGTGTGCTGCAAGCTACAGCCAGCCTCCTGAGCAGCCCCCAGGTGACCCGGAACAAAGCCAGGCCTTTGCTCAGTGTGGCTGGGGGCGTCGGGTCCTCAGGTGACTGGGCAGCCCCCTGGGAGCCAGGGGCACGTTCACCCTCCTTCCAAGTCCCAGGGGGTCCGGGTGCCCCTTCACACTGCCCGCCACCTGGAGTGGGGGACCTAAACTTCTTTTCCTTGCCGCAGGGGTGTCCTTTTGTGTCTGAAACCAGAGTGGGAAACACACTATCTCCCCTGCCTCACCCTCTGCCGCGCTCCCGGCCTCTGTTTCTCTCCACGTTCTGATCTCACCGTCGACACGAGCACTCCCCGCCTCTCTGGTTCGTGTCGCTGAGGACACGGCACGTAGACTCTGGACGGGGCTCTCTGCAGGCAAACACCCCGCCTACACGTCTGCACAGCCGGGCGTGGACCCTGGATTGGCCACGCTTCCCGTCCCTGTGGGCACGCTGTCTAGTCTCCCCCAGTCACTGTCAGAATGCTCGCGCTGTCCCGGGGGGCGGCCCTCTGTGCGTGTGAGGACCAGCGGGGGAAGATTTGTCCCTTTCCCGAGTGTCTTCACATCCACTTTTCTCTACCCCAACTGGGCGGGAAGAAGATGGACAGCTTCCTTTGCTGAGGATCCCAGGTGCCCGCCCCTCCCACTGGTCACGAGGAGTGACGGACACAGCAGCCCTGTGGGCTGTGTGATGTTCCCTCCACATTGCTGTAACAGACTCGGGCCCTAGAAGCTCATGTGTCAGGGTCGTTTGGGGACCAAGCAATTCCCCGAGCCTGGAGTCCCAGCCCACCCGACTGCAGAGTTGGGTGTCAGGGTCGTTCGGGGACCACACACAATGATGAAAGTGAAGGAAACCTCGGCTCTCTGGGCCTTCGGTCTGGGCCGCGTGTTCATGGGAGGGCCCCCGCCTCACGGCTATCCCCCAGTCTCAGCATGAATGCCAAGGGACTCTCGGGAGCTCCGTCTTCGTGGGCCCCACAGAGGTCCTCCCTCGGGCGGCGGCAGCTCCCTGGCCCCGAAGATATGGCGTGTGCAGCACACGAGGCAAAAGAAAGAAGGTCGAAGGGGAGACACACAGAGGGGCCATCCTCCGTGAAGGGCCCCCGCCCGGGGCCCAGTCGCTGAGGCCTCGCCTGTTCCGCAGGGCCTTTACGAACCCAGCAGCCACCCAGGTCGATGGCGCTTGAGGGACCGAGGCCTGTGACCCAGCGCAGGAGCCGTGGGTGGCGGCCGGCCGAGCAGACACGAGCTCTCCGGGAAGATGGGCTTCTCTCAGGCCCGAGTGGCCCACTCTCCAGCCGCGCCAGCCGGGACACCGCAAAATACTGGGACTCATGAGCTCTGTGGTCACCGGATTTAACTTCCTGGATTGGTCTGTGACGTTGACCCGAGAGGGGAGCCATGTGCAGGCTGGGAGGGAGGCGTTTTTGCGGTGCACACCCGGAAATCACTCGTTTCCACGCGGGAGCGTCCCCTGTGTGGGTGAATGCTTTGTGGGTCCGCTTGTCTACAGGGTGGCCTCACGGGGATGGTGCGCCCGTCACAAGACCAGGTGCGAACAGGCTAGCCAGTGTCCTTGTTGGAGGTGATGCATTGGAACCTGAGCCCTGACCCCTGAGGGCCGGTGTTCCCTAGTTTGAGGGCCTGTCCTGGGCCTTGGTGACCCGCACTCCTCGCCTCTCCCTGCCAGTGACAAGCCCCTGCCCGAGCTGTGACAACCAAAGATGTCCCCAGGCATGGTTAATCGTCCCTGGAGGCACAGCTGTCCCTGGGTGAGAGCCACTGCACCCCACTTCCAGGAAGAAGGCGGCGGGGGGAGCCGCACTGGACCTCACGCGGCCGCACCCCCCACCTTCTCTCACGGCCCCGTGAGCGGGTCACTGACGTCCTGCGGCCACCGAAACCCAGGCTCTGCTTTCTGTCCATCTGCCAGAAAAGTAGGTATGATTTTGATCATTCCCACCGATGGCTGTGTTTGTTGGCTGTTGTCATTTTTTTTACTTGACACTCTAAGGGAAAAGGGGTCCGTGCCCCTGACTAAATGCCAGGTGGTGCGTGTTTTAGGAATTCTGTGGCATGCTGTCGGAAAGTCGCTGCCCTGGAGGGTGCGTGGCCGCCCACACGCCTTCATGAAGACCCCTGGCAGGACTTGGGGGCCCTGGGGTGGGGCAGTGCCTCGCTGGCCAGTCCTGTCTCGGTGTTCCTGATGACGCCACACCGGAAGCCGTGCTGTCCCTCTGGGCCACACAGGGTTTACTTATTTATTTTTTGTCCTTCCCTAAATGGTGCTTCATGAACCGCCACTCCGGCCCAGGAGCCTGCGATGTATGGGTCGACCACCTTTTTGTAAATTGAGTTGTACTGTGGGCGTGCAAGGCAGGACGATGATGAGTCTATTTCTGTGTGGCTAGTGTAAATCTGGGTTCTCCATAATGTGAGAGACTAGTGTAATTTCGCTGCGTGGTGGGGGGTGGGGAGGTGGACAGAGAACGGCACGGTCCCCAGTGGAGGGTTATTCCTACAAGGCTTCCGTCCCTGCCGATGGCATTTCCCGGGGAGCTGCGGAACGTTCTCTGAGAAGCAGGGCCATCGACGACCTCTGTTCAGGGTGGGAGCACATGAAGTCTGACAACAGACACCGTTTGTCACATGGAGGGCGTGGTTTGTGAACCGGGCTGGGGGTGTCCCCATGAAGCACCGGGGCCTGGCGGGTCCCTGAGTTCTGGGCCTTGGGGACGTGCCCACCCACAGCCTGCCGTGGACGCCCAGCCTTCTCTCGGCACCAGCGCCGCCGGGCCCACCAGCTCGGACCCTCCAGCCCCTTTTCCCTGTTCTCCCTGCTCAGCAGGTGGGCGAGAGGCCGCCCTGGTATTCGCTGATTTCCCTGGAATCACAGACACACACTCCAAGTCACTGATGCCTCTGTTCTCAAGTTCCCAGGGCAAGATTTTCCTGTTTTTGCAAACTTTCTAATAGAAACTTTCCTAAGTCATTTTAGTAGAAACTGGGAAAATGTGGCCGACCTCCCTCTCTCTCATTTTCCTCCTTGCAAACCTGTTGATCCTGCCCAAATGCTTTTCTGTGATGGGGCTAATTTCTGTGCGAATCCTGGGTACCTGGGCTCGGGCTCGGGCTCAGGCCTCTGTGCCCGAGGAAGCCAGTGAGCAGGCCTCTCGGCAGCTCTGGGCCCCTCCAGAGCCGCTGCAGGAAGCCGGACCATCTGGGGCGCGGTGCTGGGTCCCCACGGCCTGGAGCGTCTCCTGAGCTGACGTGTTGGTGGTGCTCTCACTCCGCAAGGATGAAATACTCTGATTTCTCCCAGCCAGTGCTCTGCAGGGACACCCTCGGCGAGGGGAAGCCCCTGTGGGGCTTCAGTGGGGCAGGCTCAGCGCTGTCGGCACCCCCGGTTTTTAGGGTCACAGACGATGGCCCTCGGTGCCCTTCAGAGCTCTGATTACAGCTCTGGCTGCAGTGGGTCCTCCCGCAGACCTGGACACGGCCCTGGGGCTTTGAGTCTGTCCGACAGGCTGTAATGAACAGTGAACACCTGCGCCGTGCAACCTTGTCCATGCAGTATCCCGTGTGGGGACGGCTGTTCTGAAATAGCCGTGGCGTGGGGGGCTGGCCAGCTCCCTGGAGATGCACAGCCACCAGGCGGCCGGCTGCTCCTGTCTCGGCTCCCCCTCCCAGCCTGTGCCGCTGAGCAGCCGCGCCAGGACACGCTGGCTGTGGGTGCTCCGGGACAGCCACGGTCACGAAAGCAGGAGAACATTCTGCCTCTGCCCGTGTTCCTCAGACGTGTTGTCTTCATTGACACGCTGTTATTGAGAGGGAGACTCAGCCCTGGCTGCTGTAGCTCAGTGGATGGAGCACGGGCTACGAACCAAAGGGTCACCAGTCAAGGCACATGCCTGGGTTGCGGTCCAGGTCCCCAGTGGGGGGCGTGTGAGAGGCAATCACACACTGATGTTTCTCTCCCTCTCTCTCCTTCTCCTCTCTGTCTAAAAATGAATACAATATTAAAAAAGGGAGACTCATACATCAGCAATGAACCCACAGAAGGGGAAACTGAGGAAACAGTCCCGTTTACAACTAAACTGAAGAACAACGCCGGGAGTAAATCCTCCCGAGGAGGGAGAAGACCCGCCTGCCCTTGGGGAGTGACAGGACGCTGGGAGGAAACCCGAGAAGATACAGATGAGTGGGAGCGTGTTCTGTGCTCAGCGCGGGAGGAACTAACGTCTTCAGGACGTCCACACTGTCCAGAGCCACCTACGGGTGCAGTGCCGTTCCCATCACAGCACCGACGCTGTTTTTCACGGAACCAGAACACACAACCCACAAATGTGTGTGGAAACACGAAAGACCCCGAACAGCTACAGCGATTTTGAGAAAAAAGAATAGAGTTGGAGGCATTATGCTACTAAACTAGACAAGGCTAATCAAAACGGCCTGGCGCTGGCATGAAAACAGATGCCTACGTCAGTAGGACAGACCAGAGAGCCCAGGAATGAACCCGCACCTGTGTGGTCGTTAACACATTAGAGGGAATGAGCGGGTGCCCCGGGGCGCAGACAGTCTGCTGCACGGAGGGGCGGGGCAGCCTGCGCAGACACGGGCGAGACATGGAACCAGACCCCCTTCTCCCGCCATGCACAGGAACAAGCACTGAATGGGGTAAAGGCTTACGTGTGAGACTGGAAACTTCCACGTCAAACTCTGGGGAGAAACACGGCCGTGACATCTCTGACGTCTCTCAGGAGTGTTTTTCTGAGGCACCTCCTCGGGCAAAGGAAGCAAAAGGAAAGTAAGGAAGTGAGACGATGTCAGACCAAAAAGCTTCGCCCGGGAAGGGAACCCTCCACAGAACGGGGAGACCGCCCAGTGGGTGGGGGAGCCAGCGAGGAGTTCGATCCAAGTCTGCGGAGAACTGGCGCGGCTCAGCACCAAACCACCCAATTAAAAAGTTGGCAGAGGACCTGGGCAGAGTCTGCTCCAAACAGGACACACGGATGGCCCACAGGCGTGCGGAAAGACGCTCAAAGTCACTGATCGTGAGAGAAATGCGATCGGAACTCACATCTGGTGAACGTCTGCGAAGTCCCTCTGTGTGCTAGGCGGTGTTGTCGGTACCTGGGACAGACCGGTGACGGGACAGACCCGTGACGGGACAGACCGCACCCCCACTCAGTGGCAGAGGGACCTTCCTTGTCTGTCCGCGGTCTCCAGGAGACTTGGGGGCGGGGCAGGCTGCGGTCCGGAGCCCTGGGAGCGCCCCCTCCCCCCGCCCACCCCGGGGCTGCCTGCACCCAGCGCAGGGCGCTCGTGAGCAAGCCTGGTCGCTTGGAGGGGCCTCGGTTTGCCCAAAATGAGATGGGGCGCCCACAGTGCTTGAGGTTCCAGGAGCCTGTTCAGGGCTTGGCGTCTTCTCCTAGGAAGGTGCACCCCCCACCCACTCGGGCACTCGGACGGCGGTCAGACGGTGTCTCTCTGCCAGCGGGAAGGCGGGAGGTCGCTGGAGCCTTTAACACGTCACGCTCTCAACCCGCCAGTTACTCAGCTCCCTCGAGGACGGGCGACAGAGACGGGCGACAGAGCTGGTAATGAGGAGACTGCCTGTCCCTTTCACTCTCGGAATTACAGTTTAAAGGAGGGAAGAAAGCATTCGTTTCAGAGCCTTTGTTGAGCACTTGCTTGGTAGAATTTTAATCTGTCACAAAACCTCCCGATTTGATTTTTAAAGGGCCCTGTTTTGGTGTGTGTTTGCACCATATGGCCAGCGCTTCTGTGCTGTCAAAACAGGCCCAAGCATAACATTGATGTCCCGAGCTGCGAGTGACGGAGTCTCTGTTAGGGGACATGCACAAACACACGTGCACAGACATGGGCACGGAACACACACGTGCACCCGCAGGCCACGTGCTTCCACCCTCCCGGGTTGACGGCGCTGCCCGGCGCGTCAACTGGGACACAGCCCTTTTCCTGGACCCCGCCCGCCACTGAGTCCCATGGCTGCTGCAGAAAGCCCCGGCGGCTGCCAGAGTCCTGCTCGCCTGGCGGTCCGGGGGCGCAGAGCGGTGGCCCCGTCATGCTGTGGGAGGGACGATGCGGGTGACCCATGAGGACACGAGCCACGTGGAAGGAGCCAAGCACACAGGACAGTCACCGCATGCTTCCTCCGACGGGAGGTGTCAAAGGACAAAACAGGCGCGGCCTCTTCAACGGGGAGGAGTTGGCGCCCTTGACGCAGGGCCCCGGGGTGGGCCGCACGGCACCCCCAAGCAGTGACGTGCTCTGGTTGCTTCCTTTAGAAGCCCCTCCCGTGTCCCCTGTGTCCAAAACCTTGATCGAGAAACAAGGTGGCCCACCTGGGGCGGTGGGCCGGCAGCCTTGGCTGGCATGATCGTCACACAGCAAGTGACAGCAGCACGTGTCTGCGTTCAGAGTCCCTCCTGTAGCGGGCGGCAGAGCCCAGGAAGGGACACACTGGGTGAGCCCCCTGGGGGGGCCCCCTGGGGCGGGGCGCGGGCAGAAGGAAGAAGAGGGATTTGCCCAAAGCCCTTCAAATGTAAGTGGCTCTGGCTGCAGCTGTCTTACTCCCACTGGGGAGTGCTGGTCAGCTCCGGAACCGAGCGTTTCTCTGCCGTGACGCAGCCCCCAGCGTGGGGACGGGACGAGTGAGCCTGAGGCTGCCCACGGCCGAGAAAGGCGGCAGTGGGATGCAGGGCCCCTCCTGCTGGGTGAGCAGAGTGGGGGAGAGAGAGGTGTCTGTGTCCTGTGAGGTCTAATAGCTGCTTGAGTGGGTGCTGTTATTCCAGAAGACACGGTTCGCCGCATGTCCTGGCTTCGCAGCTCGCAGATTCAGAAGCACAGGGGAGAACAGAGGCTGGAGGCCGGCGGGGATGGCCGGGCGGCGGAGGCTGAGAGTGTGGGGCGTTCGGGCGCCCTGGGAGGCCGTGGAGAGCTGGCAGGAGCCCGTGGTTAGAAATCAGGTGTGCAGAGGAGATGGTGGCCGTGGTGGTGGTGGCGGTGGCGGCTGATGTCCCTTCAAGAGCTGAGGACACGCACGACGCAGCCTGTGGTAGTTTGATTTAGAACAAATGGTGATTGGATCCCCCTCCCCATGGCTACTGGCTCACGGCCCCCAGACCCGGGCTCTCCTGACCGCGGGAGCCCTGGGGGCCTCTTCTGTTGTCCGTTTGCTCCTGCCCTCAGTTCCCGGGACCACCCCAGGGGCGGGAAGGTTCAGGGGCGTCTCGTGAGTCAGAGCAGCCAGTTTCTCCCCACCACTGCTGGGTTTGGGTTCATGGGCGTCGTTTGAGGAGCACCCATGGATGGGGGCTGGTTGCCGGGGGAACCAGCCAGGAAGGGAGGGCTGGGGCTTCCACTCCAGCCCCCGATTTCCGGGGAGGGGAGAAGCGCAGGGAGTGGAGTCGATCGCCAGTGAGCAATGATTCAATTGGTTGTGCCTATGGAACAGAGCCTCCAGAAAAACCCGAAATGGGGGGCTTGGGGGGCTACATACTGCATCCGTGTGCTGGACCCTTCCAGGCGTTGCCCTGTGCATCTCTGCACCTAGAAATGGCTGTTCATTTCTACCCCAAATATCCTGTGTAATACACTGGTAATCTCGTGAGTAAACTCATTTCCTAAGTTCCGGGAGGTGGTCCAGCACAGTCATCAAAGCAAAGGAGGGCGTCATGGGACCTCTCAACTACAGGCGGCTTCTGTCAGAAGCCCCGGACACCCTGACAGGCGATCGGCTCCAGCAGTGGGGCCGTCTCGAAGGACAGAGCCTTGGCCTGTGGGAGCTGACACGTCTCCAGATGGTCTCGTCAGAACTGAGCCCCATCTGTGGGGCGGCCGGTCAGTGTCCGTGGAGAACCGAGTTCACTGCCCGGCGGTGCGGGGAGAGCACCATCGGACCGCCTCAAACGGCCTTTTGCGTGGGTCAGCTTGTCCTTCCCACAGCCACCTGACATGGTGGAGGTCACCTGCTGGCCCCACTCTCCAGAGGAAGAATCGTGTCTTCCAAGCCCGGCAGTCGCCACAGTGTGTCTGTTCTCACTCACCTCAAACCACACGTCTTCCTGGTGACGTTCAGTGTTGTGTCCCTGGTCACACAGTCCCCACGCCCTGGGTCCCACCCTGGAAATGCAGCCGCAACTAACTTCTTTGGCTTTTTTAAAATGTGTGTTTCTAAAAGAATTCCAGGAGCCAGTCCTTTCCTTAAGATCTGTTTGATGGGCAAGCACGCTTCCTCCCTTGCCTGGCTGTGCCCTGTCCCGTCATCGCTGGGTGTCTGGCCGGCTCTCCGTGCCTCCGCTCGCCCCCACTTTGGTGCTTGGGGACGGAGCCTGGACTCTTATCCCCACTTTGTCTTCCCCGGTTTTCCTCGTTGGAATATTCTGAGTTGGACAAGAGGTTTCGTTTAATAGGGAGTGCTCCTCGAAGAACGCTGTCCGACAGATTGTTTTCGTGTGCAGCGGTCCGTGCAGACACGGGGGGGTGCCGAGAACCATCGCCGTGTCTGTTTTTCCCTGGTGGCTGCAGCTTCTCGGGCGCTGATGGCGTTTGCATCTGAGGGGTGCACTCTCTCCAACCGCTTTTTGCTGTATTTTGTAAGCATTGTGTGAGCATCTTTTTTTCTGCATCCAATCTGAAATCTAAAAATGGCATCGGTATGCACGGAAAGAAAATTGCCTAGAAAACAGCTGCCTATGATGCTCACCATATGCCGAACGGAAGTAAAGAGAAGCAAACAGGGCGATGTTTCCATCTGACAGGACGCACACACGTCCACGTGTCCGGTGGCCACGCCGCGCTCCCGGCCGTCTCTCAGGCAGAGACGCAGCGTTCACAGGATGTGCACCGAGGGAGGTAAACAGCAGGTGCACACGCACACGTAAACTCTCTCACACACCTGTCATGCACACACACCCACACATACGATGCATGCATGCACACACATAGACACCGCATGCACGTGTGTTCACACACATATCCCACGCCACACACACGTGTGTTCACACATCACATGCTGCCGCACGCCACACACGTGTGCTTATACATGTGCGCACACTTGCACACATGCACGGACAGCATATGCCCACGTGTGCTCACGTGTTTGCCCGCACGCACGTGCACTGTGCACACGCACACGCACATTACATGCGCGTGCATGCACAGGCACAATATACACAGTGCGCTCACCCATGCACACACGTGCTCACACACACTCACACAGGTCCTCACACACACACATGTCCCCACAGGCCGAGGCTCCGAGTCCAACTCCCCTGTGCCTTGGGGGGTGGGTGCTGCAGGAAACCGCCTGGGAGCTGGGCGTGAGCCGACTTGGAAAAGTCAGGGGCAAGTTCTGCAGTAATTAAGATTGCATTTGCATAATGGGACGAGCGTGCTTATTTATTTATTGTCAAGCTGCTTCCGGACCCTGATGCGCCGCCTCCTGCGGGATGCCGGGTGGGGGCGGGGCAGCTGAGTGTGGCTGGGAGGACTGGCGCTATTTTTAGCCCCCCATTATTCCGGGAAACACACATCTGGAGCCTCGTGAGGAGTGATTATTAGCTGTTCAGCTGAGAAATCGCCTGGTGTCTACAATGCATCGTTTTCCAATTATTCTGATATCTTCCAATGCCTTAAATGCTGGAGGCACATAAAATCCGCTCATTTAATCTCTCTAAATCATAGTTTCTCCATCTGCGTGGCCTTACAGTTTAATAAAAATCACCACTTTTTATAAACCCGGCACAACCGTGGAAGCAATGGACGGAGCTCTGCTGCGGTGTGCTGTTGTTTTTCGTTTCAGGAAGAATCAACATCTGAACCGGAAAATAATTTTTGTATTTTCCGCCTGCTCAGGGAGTTTGGGGATTTTTACAGGGTCACTTATCAAGCTGACAGAAAGAAATGCACTTTTATATGCTTCTTAGGAGACATTCCAGAAGACTGGGGTGCTGCTCCGAGGAGCCCGGAGCCAGGCTGCCGGACCCGTAACTCAGTTGCACGCCCCCGTGGCTCCGGCTGCACTCGGCGGTCTGTCTTCGTTGGAGCCGTCGGCCTCCCACTCCCGGTCAGGGCTCTGGAGCGTTGAGCAGACGCGTGGGGAGAGCCTGCGTCTGCTGCCGAGTTGTCCCTTGAAGTGAGTCAGGGCTCACACGCATGTGGACAAGCTCCTGACATTTTTATGGGCAAACGGAGGGTGGTTGCGCCGAGGCCAATTTTGTGGTGAAGCGATGGACAATGTTCTACTTAGAGGAGTTTTTTTAGGACCTCTGGGAAAACTGCACAGGAATCTAGAACACACTGTTCACCCATGTCTTGTAGTTTCCAGAATTTTGCCATTAGGAAGTCAACACACCTGTGTACCAGTGCCCACCAGCAAACGCTCAGGTAGAAGGATTTACGGAGTTGGTGGTTGTTGTTGGGTTTTTTTGTATAACATGAGGTCTCAAACTGAGGGATCACATGGCCGGCTTAGAAGCACTCAGATGTCTTCAGACACCCTGGAGTTTTTCATCCTTCCACTCCAGTTTCTTTAGTCTGTTGGCTTTGTTTTTACGTTGTCTCCTCATGTCCCCAGATGGCTGCCAGGGCTCCCAGCATCACACCCCCATGCAGCCATATTTTAAAACAAGACAAAGTCAGGTGTCTCTTTAGTTAATGAAAACTGCTTCTGGGGAAGCCCTCAGTCGTGTGGTTCCGGTGTTGAATGTTCCCTGGGCCTCACCTGAAGTCATGTTACACATCCCGGTGGGGGGGACAGTCCGATCTTTGGGAAGCCCACTGTCAAAACACGTGCCATGCGGAACCCACGTATCTATGCCTCTGAGCCTGTTTAACACACATAGTGTGAGGCAGGTGTTTCTGGGGAGGCAATACTGATATCACCCACTGGATGCTTGGAACAGCTTTTGCAGAGGGCCGGGGATTAAGAAACACTATTAAAACACTGTGTGTGTGTGTGTGTGTATGCCTTACACATACACACACACACCATCTCACGCGCTCTTGTCATCTTCATTCCCAATTTGAAAACAAGAAGCCGGTCCGTGCTTACTCTGGGACACCTGGAGTATATTGGGCTGTTTCCAGAAATGACAGTCATCGTGGTGGCACTTAGTGGCAAACGCCACAGCTGGCTCCAGTGAACTGTGAGATGGCCCAGTGTCTCGGCCGCGGGATCCACAGCAGTTGGTGTGTGGGTGAGCGGTGTGCAGTGGCCGGGTGCTGCCAGGAGGGAGAAGGGCCTGGCGCTGGCAGGGGGCTGCATTTTCCTTCGTTCTGCCGGAGAAGTTCTTCCAGAGGCGGCGTGCAGCGTGCTCTGGCCGGTCCCATGGCCTCAAGGGCCTGTTTCTCTCCTACTCATTAGCCAACATTGTCCAGTTTCAGCCTCTTGTTGAGTCTTCTTACAAGTTTTCCATAGTTACAATACTTGTCCTATTATCTACATAACACGGGCTTTAACGTTCCTGTAAAAGTGGCTGCTGAAGGAAATCTTACCTGCAGGAAGCTGCGCCGGCGGTGATGGGAAACCATTATCACTTATCAGAAATGGTGGGAACGATGGAAACTAACAGAAACGTCACACCCTAGTTGCTGCCGCTACATCGGGCTCCGAGCCTGGGTCCTGCCGGCTTGACGTTAGAAAGGAAGATTCCAAAATACCGATATACACATATGTAGTCAATAAACACATATCTGCTTATATATATGTGTTGATATATACCTATATTTATAGATACATGTGCATCAAACAGGCCACTTCTCCCTGATGTAGGCAGAACCCCAAAGGTCTTGATTTCATGTGAGTTCGTGTGATTTCATGTGATCTCAGCTTCACGTGTTTATCACTCGGAGTCACGCCTGACCCCTTGGTGACTGACCAGGTCCAGGGCCCCCAGTAGTGGCAGCCTTAGTCCCGCCCCCATCCCAGGGGCTGGATCGTGATTGGTCTATTCCAGTGGAGGCGATCCCATTCCCCTGCCAGTGAATGGGCCAGGGATGGGGCGTGTGACCCAGCTTGAGCCAATCAGACATCAGATGTTGTCTGAGACAAGTTTTCCTCTGGCAGGTGATTGCAATGCAAGGACGCTCCTGGGGCCCCTGTCCCCACCTGGTCTAGAGTTCTGGGAAGCAGGGTCACAGAGAGGGAGGGCAATCTAAGCCCTCGATGGCAAAACCAATTCTAAATTTCCCTCCAGACTTCCAGTTAAGACAAAAGCCAACATATTCCTGTGGTTTAGGAACTGGGGGGAGGGGCGAGGCCGGCTGTGTCCCTCGCCCAGACTCACAGTCAGGGCACTTCCGTCAGGCTCACGCCACGCCCTGGTGGTCCGCGGGGTCTGACTTTGCTCGCCCGCTGTCCTGTGCTCCCTGTCGGCACAGCCGCCCTCCCGCTGACCTTTCCGAATCCCAGCCGTCCTCTCCGCTTCCAAAAACAGGCGCAAGGGAGACTCGTGCCAGTTACAGTGTTTGGGGAGGAGGCTCTGGAAACAAACGACACCACCTAACAAGTGCGAAGCGTCCTCCAGGATGTCCCATCAGGCTGCACCCAGAAAGAAGCCACCACGGCTGCCACAGGTATCGGGGTCACAGGTTCTGCATTAGAATTAGACCAGACTGGGGGGCGGGTGGAGGGACCAGACCTGGGAGAAAAGGTCCAGAGGCCGCAGCTCGGGGACCAGAGGCCGAGCCCCGTCCCACACGAGCCTGGCACGGGAGCTCGCCGGGAAGGCTGGCCAGCTGCTCCGACCCCGTCCAGAGCGCCGCGAAGCCGCCACCCGGGTCTGCCTGCTGCGCCCTCCCCGGGACGACGGGCCACTCACTGTGGGGGCTCGGAAGCTGGTGAGACGATAAAGGAAAAGAAATAAAGCATAAGGAACAAAACTACTTGAATTCTTATTTGTTCCTCATTTTTCTTTAGAAATCAGACTGCGAGGCGTCAGTTGCTGCCTGGACTGAGAAGAGGGCAGCCTGAGCACAGCGCCCGGGGACCACCCCTCGCTCACGGCGAGCACGTGGGATCGGGACGCGCCACTCGGGGGTGAGGGTTTCTCCCTCCTCACTGCGGGTCCACAGCAGCGGGCCAGCCGTGCGGACACAGCCGGGACCCAGGCTCGAGCGGCCGCCGGCCCACAGAGACGAATGTCCCTGGGAGAAGCGGGACAGCAGCCTGATTTAGGTCCCCTCCCCGCGCTGCCTGAGAAGGGGAGGGACCCAGCGCTCGGGCGGTGTCTCCGAGTTTGCGTTGATGAGGTGGCACAGTCACCACGGCGGTGGCTGCGCCAAGGGCCTGCATTTGGGCTCCGCTGGAACCAGAAGAGGGGGGACTGTGCTCGCCGTTCCGCGCCGCGGGGGGAGGGCGCCTCCTGCTGGATCCCGAGTTCCCTGCGGCCGGCGCCTGCGTGGGCTCAGAGCGCACGGACGGGAGGGGCGAGCCTGGCGCAGGAGACAGCGTCGTAGATGGGACCTGCCGAGGACCGGCGCCCCGTCGCTTAAGCGATTAGTTACGGAATTCCACAGGAGCCGCGATATTGGCTTTGCGGCCGTGGTGCGGCCGGCAGCGCCGTCAGGGGAGCGCTCAGCAGGCGCGCCTCTGATTTCTTTCATCTCCTTTACGGCCCGGCGCTGCCAGCGTCCTGCCGCTCCGAGTTAGAAATTAATATCGCGCTCTTGCAGCGCGCGAGGCAGAGGTAGGAATATGAGGTGGAGACAGTTTGGCCTCAGAACAATAACTCCGTGGATTGAGTTAACTGTGTTTGACTCAAGCGGAGAGACGTGCACGTGCAGGAAACCTCCGCGCCCCCCCGCAGCAAATCCCAGCCTCCGCCACAGCTGAGCCGGAGTGCGAGACACTGGTAGACCAGATGTCCCCAGCTGCCGGTCTGCGTGTTCTAAGAGCCCCAGGATTATTTGTGGCTATCGACAGATTGGAATTTGTAGCTCTCTCCAGCTCACAGATGATAGGGGATACTTCCAAAGGCCCCGAGTTAATTTGTAACCGGAGACAGAAATGCGTCAGTGACTCTGGGCGGATGGAAAAATCAGCCAGTGACCCCACAGGCGCTCCTGGGGGTGCATTTTGAAGATATTTGCTGAGCATTACAGACGCTCCCAGCAAGGATGCTCTCTGTGTCTATGACAGCCCTCCAAGGGGGCGCTGGGCTGAGCCCCCTGGCGTCCGTGTTAACAGCGCTGGCTCGCATGGGACGGCCCAGCCTGCAGACCGACTGAGGAGCCCTGGGTTTGTTGAAGCCACTGTTTCTCCTGAGAGAGATGATGTGGGGGGGGAGACACACGCAGGCCATGGACTCGGGGGACCTGCCCCGCATTGCGAAGAGTAGCCGCGGAGGTTGTCGCCCAGAGGAGGACAGAAGGTGGCCGTGCGAACGGCACTCCCACAGCGGGGAGGGTCCCCTTGCACCACCAGGGCAGCCACCCTCGTCCCTCCGAGTGTAGCAGGGTGCAGTCAAGAGGGGGCCCCAAACAGGGATTTGTAATGGGGTCCAGAAGAGCTTGGAGATGATTGCCCCCACACCACGGGGCCACCCTGCCCAGAAT
>PVIA01013490.1:0-31937 GCA_004024845.1 Tonatia bakeri | reverse complement strand
GTGGGTGCGCACAGCTCCTGCGTTTCTGAAGTTTTCAACCCCTGACTGGGGACAGAGTCTGCTCGGCTCTCTCGGACGACCTCTGCATCCAGCTGGGTCCCTTCTGGCCTCCTACCGTCAGTTCATTCAATATCTGGATAACTTCTGATGCCCTATTTTCATAAATGTTGCGATATCCGTGGTCTCCTAGTCTGATTCTCCTCAGATCGGCCAAATTCTCCCCTGCGCACCGGAGAGGGGGATTAAGACTCCACCTCTCAAGCCGCCATCTTCCCCAAGGCCCCAGACATCTTTAAATGTTCCAAAATATGAATCATAGGGGTACCAGAAGGAGAAGAGGAAGACCAAGAAATTAAAAACTTATTTGAACAAATAGTGAAGGAGAACTTCCCCAATTTGGTAAAGGAAATAGACTTTCAGGAAAAGTCCCAAAGAATTTGGACCCAAGGAGGAGCACATCAAGGCATATCATAATTACATTACCCAAGATTAAAATGAAGGAGAGAATCCTAGAAGCAGCAAGAGAAAAGGAGACAGTTACCTACAGAGGAGTTCCCATCAGACTGTCAGCTGATTTCTCAAAAGAGACCTTGTAGGCAAGATGGGGCTGGAAAGAAGTATTCCATGTCATGAGAGGCAAGGACTTATCCAAGATTACTCTATCCAGCAAAGCTATCATTTAGAATGGAAGGGCAGATAAAGTGCTTCCCAGATAAAGTCAAGTTAAAGCAGTTCATCATCACCAAGCCCTTATTATATGAAATGTTAAAGGGACTTATCTAAAAAAAAAAGAAGATAAAAAGTATGAACAGTAAAATGACAACACTCACAATTATTAACCACCAAACCTAAAAAAAAAAAAAAAACCTAAGCAAACAACTAGAACAGGAACAGAACCACAGAAATGGAGAACACATGAAGGGTTATCAGTGGGGGACTGGGAGGGGAAGAGAGGGGAAAAGGTATAGAGAATAAATAGCATAAATGGTAGGTAGAAAATAGACAAGGGGAGATTAAGAATAGTATGGAAATGTAGATGCTAAAGAACTTATATGTACGATCCATGGTCATAAACTAAAGCGGGGGAATGCAGGTGGGAGGGTGTGTGCAGGTCAGAGGCAAATAAAGGGGGGGGGAACAGGACAACTGTAATAGCATAATCAATCAAATATTTATTTTTAAAAGAGAAGATTAAAGTACCAACTCATGAGATTGTTGTGAAGATTAAAAGTTAACACATGCAAAGTGCTTAGAGTACTACCTGACAAATAAATTCAACATAAGTAGCTATTTTTTAAAAAGCGTGAGACTCTGCTTGTCTGGTGTGGCTCAATGGATTGACTGCTGGCCTGCAAACCAAAGGGTTGCCGGTTCAATTCCCAGTCAAGGCACATGCCTGGGTTGTGATCCAGGTCCCCAGATGGGGGTGTACAAGAGGCAATCGATTGATGTATCTCTCACATTAATGTTTCTCTCTCTTTTTTTCCTCCCTTCCCCTCTTTTTAAAAATAAATTAACACATTTTTAAAGAAGAAAGAAAGAAATATTATTCAGCCATAAATAGAAATGAAATTCTAACACATGGCACAATACAGAAGAACCTGGAAGACATTATTTCATCTATGCTAAATGAAACAGCCAGACACAATAGGACAAGTATCAGAGGATTATGCTTAAATGAGGTACCTAGAGTAGTCAAATTCTTAGACAGAAAATAAAATGGTGCATGCCAGGGGCTGGAGGGAGAAATGGAGAGTTAGTGTTTTAGTGGATACAAAGTGGCATTTTGGGAATATAAAAATGTTCTGGTTGTGAATGGTGGTGAATGCCCAACAATGTAAATTATTTCATGCCACAGCACTGCGTACTTAAAAATGGATAACATGTAACATTTTTTTAAATGTTAAGGAAAAAATCCCAGTGTTTCCAAACAAAAAGGGCTAATAGCTTAAAATATCACCCTAATACATTTTATTGATGTTGGCCAAAATTCCTTAATGGTCCCATGACATAAAACAAAAGTATATTTTTTGAACAGGAAAAAAATATTTTTTAAATGATGTTTCTTAATCCTGACTTTAGTAGTAAAAATTCTGAAGCATCAAATTATGAGCCAAGTACCAAGCACTCATTTAAGACTTTATTTTGTTACTTCATTTAATCATCAACAGAACTAGGCAACACTGATATTCCCATTTCACAGATGAGGACCTCCAGAACAGAGAGGTTGTATAATAGCTCAAGGTTACACAGCTAGTGAGAGGTAGAGCTAGTCATCAAACACTTTAGATATGGCTGTGGAGGCCACAGCCCTCTGCAGAGCTTTAGTATCAGGAGAGCTGTCTATAACTGTGCAAGCCTTTCTGGGGTTTCCACTGGATAGTTATAATGGGGAGTGTGAGCATATTGAGACACTGTTAGCTTTTCTTCAGAAGAAGCCTGAAACCTGAAATATGTCAATGATTTGTCTCAAGCTGAAAATTACACTTTAACACTTACCCAGTTCTTAACTAATGCCAATTATGAAGAAGAGATAAGAGTACGCTATACATAAAAATACAAGTTTTTGAGATTTTATCAGAGAAAAACTCCGGAATGGAAATCTCCATTTGGGAGGGGAAAACATGACCTCATAGTCTGCTCTTCCCCCTAATATTCATGTCTTTCAAAATAATAGGTTAATTAAAATATTTTTCATGTTTATGTTCAGATAAATTTAGGAAATATTTAATGAAAAGTTATAGTTTCCTACTGCAGAATGTCTTAGGGACTTACCAATAAATACTGTGAATTGCCAAGAGAGGAATGTGATATGTCTAATATATTAAATAGTATATGAGTATATAATATAAAATTGTTTCCAAGTTATTTTACCACAGAATACTTCTGTTTTGGAAATCATGAGGGGTTTATGCTTCCTGGCACACCTTTGGGACTCTTATGCAGTTCTAAGGATTTCCCAAACCTGCCATGAGAGGGCAGTCCCACACACACTTTTATGTTATGACAAACAATGAAAGTTTATTTTCCTTCAGCACACCTGAGAGAGGCTGACACTTTCAAGTAGACTTTGCTAAGACTTTTAATGGGTGAAAGAAAGAAATAAAAATTTAAAACCCCATAAGTAGTTGATGTGGATCCTGGCTGGCAGGATCCATGTGTTGTGGCCATGAGAGACAAATTCACACAGACTACAGAAGTCCTATGGAGAAAAAGGGACAGCATGGCCACTCTCTAAGTGAGAGAGAGGGCCCCTGCCTAGACAGGCTTTTATTGATTTTCTGGGTATATTACATTGAGGATGGTCTTCATGTACTATGCACAGTTTGCTGTAGGTGATTACCTTTTACAAATAACAAAGGAAAGAATGTCGCTAATTACTTCAAAGAGAAGGATATTACAGATCAAGGGGAAAAGTGGTTGCACTGGTTACACTCCATACTTGGGAGTTTTAGTAAAAGCAAGTCTTGTAGCAGCCTAGATACAATGCAGGCCTGATTCCCCACAGGAGAACCCATCCATGGCATGGCTCCTCTGTGCAGGTATCTCGCTCCCCACTGGCCTTTCGAGTGGGGGCTGGGCTACATTCCCACGCCACTCAAGAAACAGTTTCCTATAAGTAGACACATTTCCAAAGTGCAAGAGGCTAAACCAAAGAAACAGCAAATCTGCCCAGCTCACCTGGGCCAGTCCAGAACACTAGTTCTCAGCAATAGTGCTTGGCTTTTTCCTCCTGTTGCTCAGCCAAGTGGCCTTCCCATCATTTCCACCCCCAAGAGCTTTTCTTATGGGCTTATCTTGCCACAACTGATGATGAATCCCACAGTCTCTTGTATTTTCACATCAAATCCTTTCTAATTTAAATTTGCCAGATCTGCACTGGGACCTTTCCTCTCAGTCCTGGCTGGTAGCTTTGAGGTTACTGTCATGGTGATGACTAGATATGGAGTCCCATGAATGTGCCCTCCCATGACAAGCCAGACATTAATCAGCATAGCATGCTCCTTTGTAGGATTCAGGGCCTGTCTCACAGTCCTTCTTCACACTGGCTTCAGACAGGCATTACCAACCGACTGCTAGTGCTGTGAGTGGGTCACGGCTGTCCTCCAGGACTGCAGGTACATTTCTCCCACCTCTGATGAATCCTTTTGTGATATACATCTCCCTAATCCTCTTCCCCAAACTAACTCTCTGTCTCTCTGTCTCTCTCTCTTTCTCTCTCACACACACACACACATTTAAAAACGTGTATTTTAGATCCACAGTAATGAATGTTTCCATCCCAGCTCCATCACATGCTTATTCATATCTTACTTAAATATAATACACTGCACAGGTGCCCACCTCTTTGGAAGAAGGGCCTTGTTACACCCCAGCCTGTGCCAGAGGCTCCAAACTTGACCCATTCTGTTGTTTAACTTCTGATTGCTACTGATGTCATGAGTTGTGTGCCCCATTTAACTTAGCATGCCCTTAAACTTCGCTTTGTAAAAGGTGCTCAGAAATAACCTGTGTTCTTTGCTGAACTGAAGCAAAAGTTGTGTCAGGTATTAACAGGCCCAACCTGTGCGGTAGGCTTTGAAACTGCCATCCAACAGGTGTTTTTTTTTTCTTTAATGCCTAAAGTTTATTTTAATAAACTTAATGTTTATATTATATTTGATTTATATTAATATATAAACTTAATAATGAATTGAACATAAGGGCAGTGGAAGTGTAGTCATTAAGTGTGACCTCTGGAGTTAAATGGGGTTCATCTCTCTGCTCTGCCAACCCCTTCCTTTGGAGTGTTACTACTAACCCCTCCAAACTTCTGAAAAATAGAGATGTACTAATACCCATCTCATTGTTCATGATTTACAAAATAAATGTTATTGTGCATTATTGTGAGGATTGAGTGGATCCAGGCATTTGATTCCCTTGGCACTGAAGTTATACTATTATTACTCCTCTTTTAAAGTACTCTTGTTTCAGCTGAAGCTGTCGTGAAAGGTGGGGCAAAAGAAAGCCATGAATGTTCCTGAATTCCAAACCCACCGGAGATAAGAATAAGGTGGCAGGCCAGCAGAGTACATATTTAGTTTTTAAACTATGCATTGGTGGTGAACTTTCGAGAGTGGCCAGTGGGGTGTGCTGTGTGAACACAATAGCTACTTCCAGGGCTAGTTCCAGGGAACAGGTGGCTCTTCAGCCCAGGAGAGTGGGATCTGAACATGACAAGCCCAATGAGCTGAAAGTGAACTCTGCTGCTGTACTCTGGCTTCTGTTTCCTGACTCTCTCCATGTTTGTGTGACAGCATACTTGAGTGACATTTATTAAATGTCCTCTTTGCCCAGTGCACTTCAGAAACATAAAGATGTGGTTGAGGGCATTTCAATGTGAGAGGAGGTAACACTGCCACATGAATGATGGCTAAGAAAGCATTATGGAAATATTGTAAATGAGAAATTAACTATTGAGAAGAAAGAATACTGCATGAAAAACTATGAAAGACCAGGTAATTTTTTAAAGCAGCTAGGTCTTCCAACTTCCTATCAGCCAAAGTCACCAGTTACAGTGACAGACAAAGGGATGGGGACAAAACATAGGTAAAGGCAGAGGACAAGAGGTACATAGAAATATAGGCTGTTATACTCCATGTCCTAATTACCAAAATGTAAAGTTAGTATCAACAAAATCTATGATTTTTTTATATTGCTTCTATTTAATTTGTGATTTAGAATCTTTCATTCTTTAGCCTTGCCTTTTGAAACCAGCTTCAGAAATTAACCCAGTCCACATAAGTAAATTTTAAAGCATCTGTGGTCCAGGTGGATCCCAGAGGCAGGCAGGTGGTGCTATCTCAGCTCTGGGCTGTAAGGGGGACAGCTCAGCTTCCCCCAGCTGCTTTAAGAGAAGGAGATGCTTAGCATAATATTTTCTGGATTCGTGCATGCTGTCGAGAAAGGTAGGAGTTTCTTCTTTCTTTCTGCTGTGTAGTTCCATTGTGTAAATGTACCACAGTTTTTTGATCCACTCATGTACTGATAGGCACTTAGGCTTTTTTCAGCACTTATGCTAAGTGAAATAAGCTGGTCAGTGAAAGAAAAATACCATATGTTCTCACCTATAAGAGGAACCTAATGAAAAAATCAAAGTGACAATCAAAATAGAACCAGAGGCATGGAAACAAGGAGCAGACTGACAGCAACCAGAGGGGAGGAGAGAGGGGATAATAGTGGAAAGAAGGGGAAGGGTCTAGTCAAGAAACATATGAATGACCCATGGACATGGGCAACAGGGTGGGGAATGACTGTGGGAGTGGGGTGTGGGCTGGGTGCAGAAGGGCAAAGAGGGAAAATTGGGGCAATTGTAATAGAATAACAATAAAATATTTAAAAAAAAGAAAAGGAGAGGTATAATTCCTTCATTGGTTGGGGAGGGCAGTGATGAAATTGTATTCAGTTCTGTCTTGAACTCTGGGCAAATGTTGGTTAGGATGGTGGAAGAATAACTCATGCGTCATTCACTTTGCCAAACTAGGGTTGCTCTTGGCACCTTGCCCTAGGAAAGGGGAGGCCTTCAGTAAGATGAATTCCTTCTCAGAAAAAAAAAATGTTTGTAAGTTAAAGTAATAATGAATTATATTTAAATACAGTTATTAAAACATTTGTGAGATTAAAATTTATGAAATAATAACAAAGTTGCTGATTTATTAATGCAGTAAATAACAAGATCTAGTGTACCATATTTCAAAGCAGTCAGGAGTAGAAACAATGTTTTCAGTATTGACAATTAGTGTAGTGTGATATAAGAATGTCTGATTTCTACTAGAGACTAGTGATGATACTGTTATCATCTTCAGTTGGTTACTTTTATAACTGAAGTAATGGTAAATTTTGAGTAGATGTTAGTGATGTATTTTAAAAGATGTTATTTTATACTAACTTAAGTTCTATTCTTGAATTCTGTGCAAGGATCCCTTAGTCTCTAGGTTTCAATAGGAACAGGGGTTGACTGCAAAGGGCAATGCAGGAATTTTTTGAGGTGATAAAACTGTTCATACTTGATTGTGATGGTGATTAAATGACTGTATATGTCTGTGAAAATGGGAAATTTTATGGTATGTAAATTAGAACTAAAAGAGGGAAGCAGGGAGGGAGGGAAGAAAGAGATAGAGATGAGAGAGAGATGAGTTAATGCGTTAGATATTGCTGTTACTGGAAGCAGCCACTGTAAAAATCCCTTTTGCATTGGAGCTGGGTTTCTTCTACAGTTAGCCTGTTCTTTATTGAGAATCAATGTAACAATAGTGATCAACGGAAAGGACTCTGAAATAAGACTTCCTAAGTTGAAATCCTGGCTCTGCCATTTGTTTGCTGTATGATCCTGGGCAAGTTACATGATATCTCTGTTTCTCAGTCCCATCACCTATAAAATTAAGATGATAATAACTGTGTCTACTTCATAAGATTATTTTATTATTAAATCAATTAATATACTTAAAATTCTTAGAATAGTGTCTGGCATAAAGTAAGTATTATAATGTCATCTAATAGTTAGAATACTTGGGGAAGAAGCCAAGGTTATAATGAAGAACTCAATCAGTGCCAATGATTGCAGCAGTAATTACTGAAAGACTATGTGCTCAAGAGAAGTTAATCATTAACAAAAGAAAATGTGTGTATATGTGTCTCTAAGACACATCAACATTCTTGTTAATATTCTCCTAAATGCATTTGAAACTTTTTTCGGGGCTGCTTTGCTTGAACCTCAGTCTTCAGTTGTATCAGCTCCCAGCATCCTGTTCTGTTTCCACATAATTTCCCATGCTGGGCCACCTCACTGGATGTATTTCTAAAAGACAAATCCAGTGCATTTTATGCAGTGTTGCAAATGAAAATCACTCCCAAGAACATAACAAAGGTGCCTGGTCTCCTGTAAAACCCTGGTCAACTCACACAAGGAATACTTAGATTTTGGTTATTTATTATGATTGATATTTAGTACCATTCAGATAGTCTACAAAACTGTGTTGAATATTTACAGTGTGGCAAAGTGCTTGCCAGCCAAATTTGCAAGAGCCCCACAGAGACATTAAGCCTGGGGTGTTTCAGGCACAGTTTGTGAGCCTGAAAATTACCTAGTAAAACCTTTACTGAAAATAGCTTTCTATGTCATATACTGGAAAACAGCCCATTTATCCAGAGAACCAAAAACCAGGGAATTGTGGAAACCTGAAATCATGAAATAATTCAAAAACTTTATTTAAAATAGTTTCAACCATTCTCAGTAAACCTGGAGTACAACTTATACGGTAGAAGAGAAGGAAAATACAGGATATCACAGAAACAGCTTTTTAATGTCAGTAAAAATGTACACAATCAATTCCCATTATTTGCAGTAGTTCTGTCCTATAAAGTTTCCAGAAACACTGAATTAGCAATTACTAAACCATCGTACCATCACAGGTTTATGTTCCTATGAATTTGTGGTCACAGCATTCTCATCAACCAATAAATATATAAGCTTGTTTCATGTGTGTTTTTTTAAAGACACTTTATTCATTGTGCATCCATTAACATTAAACTCAGTCAATAGCACTGTATCTCATTTCCGAACAAAACTTACCTAACACGCCTTTGTCTCTGTAAGACACATCACAGCCTTCCTATGCTGAGGACCACTGAACAGCATTTTGGCTCTAGAGTTGGAAGCCATTTTAAACGGCAAAGTCACCAACAAAAAGCACAAAAATGTAAAAATAATGTGCTACAATGACTATGAAAACACACTTCTTGACAGTAGGAGAGCTGAGACAAAAGGCAGAGCCACCTTGTATGACCTCAGCTGGGATCTTGCCCTAGGGGTGACTCAAATTTTTTGCCCCTCTGCACATTTCTGAGAATGATTTCAAAAGCACCACAAGTACTGATTTGGGGGTTACATGTAAATTGTGGCAGGTAGACAGATTTGCAAATACAAATTCTGAATAATGACAATCACTCTATAAATACAGAAGTCACTAAGAAGGGCCTGTGTGTTCCACCCTTCATTCCTGAACAGCTTTAGTCTGAAACTTCCATCAGTTAAATGCCCAGTGAATCATGTACATGTGCCAGAGCATGACTGTCCCTGGCCTGTGGTTGATCAGGCTCTCCACCAGGAATCTCACAGGACTTAGGGGTCAGCAAACTGCAGCCTGTGAGCCAATTCCCACACAGTGCCTGTTTGGTACTGTCCCAGGCTAATAAAGGTTTTTTTCACTTATAATAGATAGGGGGAAGAATCAAATGAAGACTCATGATACTTTAAAAAAAAATATATAGTTTATTGATTGTGCTATTACAGTTGTCCCATTTCCCCTTTTTCACTCCCTTCCACCCTACACACCCCCTCCCACATTCCCCCCTTTAGTTCATGTCCATGTGTCATACTTATAAGTTCTTTAGCTTCTACATTTCCCATACTATTCTTACCCTCCCCCTGACTATTTTCTACCTACCATCTATGCTACTTATTCTCTGTGCCTTTTCCCCCCTCTCCTCCTCCTACTCCCCTGTTGATAACCCTCCATGCGATCTCCATTTCTGTGGTTCTGTTCCTTTTCTAGTTGTTTGCTTAGTTTGTTTTGTTTTAGGTGTGGTTGTTAATAATTGTGAGTTTGCTGTCATTTTACTGTACATGTTTTTTATCTTCTTTTTCTTACATAAGTCCCTTTAACATTTCATATAATAAGGGCTTGGTGATGACAAACTCCTTTAACTTGACCTTATCTGAGAAGCACTTTATCTGCCCTTCCATTCTAAATGACAGCTTTGCTGGATAGTGTAATCTTGGATGTAGGTCCTTGCCTTTCATGACTTGGAATACTTCTTTCCAGCCCCTTCTTGCCTGTGAGGTCTCTTTTGAGAAATCAGCTGACAGTCTGATGGGATCTCCTTTGTAGGTAACTGTCTCCTTATCTCTTGTTGCTTCTAGGATTCTCTCCATTTTAATCTTGGGTAGTGTAATTTTGATGTGCCTTGGTGTGTTCTTCCTTGGGTCCAACTTCTTTGGGACTCTGAGCTTCCTGGACTTCCTGGACGTGTATTTCCTTTGCCAGATTGGGGAAGTTCTCCTTTGTCATTTGTTCAAATAACTTTTCCACTTGTTGCTCTTCCCCTTCTGGTACCCCTATAATTCAGATTTTGGAACATTTAAAGACGGCCTAGAGGTTCCTAAGCCTCTCCTCATTTTTCTGAATTCTAATTTCTTCATTCTTTTCTATTTGGTTGTTTCTTTCTTCCTTCTGGTCCACTCTATTGATTTGAGTCCCAGTTTCCTTCCCATCACTATTGGTTCCCTGTACATTTTCCTTTATTTCACTTAGGGTAGCCTTCATTTTTTCATCTAATTTGCAACCAATTCTGTGAGCATCCTGATCACCATTGCTTTGAACTGTGCATCTGATAGGTTGGCTATCTCTTTGTCGCTTAGTTGGTTTTTTTCTCTGAAGCTTTGATCTGATCTTTCATTTAGGCCATTTTTTTTTGTTGTCTTGATGCACCTGTTATGTAGTGAGGGGCAGAGCCTGAGGTGTAACCCCCGGGCAGGGCAACCCAGTTGCTGCGTTTTGACGCTGTATGTGGGGGAGGGGTCCACGAGGGGACAATGGCGCATACTCCACTCTCTGCCAGATTTCAGTCACTTCTGCCACTTTCCCCAAGCAAACTGGGCCCTTCTGGTGCTGATTCCCAGGTGGGGGTTTGTATATGCTCTAGGCCCCTGTGGGTCTCTCCAATGAACTCTCTGGTGAGGTTGGGAGTTTCTCCCAGCCACTCAACCCCCGCAGGTGTTTTCAATCAGTGGTTTGAAGTTTATTTCCTGTGCTGGGACCCTGGGTTGCACAGTCTGTCTCGCTCCCCAGTTTGGCCTGGTGTATCTGCACATGAATGTGGGACCACCCAGTCTGCCAGCCACCTTGTGCACCATGCCCCTCCACAATCGATGCTTCACTGTGTCTGCCCACTGCTGCCTAGCAGGGAGCATTCTCCACCTGGCTGCCTGACTCCACCCCTCCTACCGGTCTGGGTGAATGTTTCTTCTTTAACTCATTGGTTGTTGGACTTCATACAGTTCAATTTTCTGTCAGTACTGGTTGTTTTTTTGTTTCTACATTTTTGTTGTCCTTATTTTGATTGTATGAAAAGGCACAGTGTGTTCACCTACACCTCCATCTTGGCCAGAAGTCCAATTTGTTCAAGACTCATGACACTTGAAAATTATATTAAATTTAAATTTTGGTATCCATGGGTAAAGTTTTATTAAGACACAACCATGCCCATTTGTCTACATATTGTTCATGACTGCTTGCATGCAATAAGGCAGAGGCCAGTAGTTGCCACAGAGACCATGTAGCCCACAAAGTCAGGTATATTGACTCGCTGGTTCTTTATAGCAGAGTTCAATGAGCCCTGATTGAAAACCTTGCTGGTTGTGACAGGCACTTCAAATCTCTGTAAGGGAGTGAAACTTCATCCAGCAGGAGAGTGGGAGGAATACTTAGGCAACATAAAATAGGGTTTCTCCTTCCCCCACCTTACCTCCTTTTCATGTAAGTTTAGATTTCAAATCTCTAGGAATTAAGTAACTAAAGTATTTACTTTGCATGTTGAAGCAGATTAGAAAGTATCAGCTGTTTTTGATTAACAAAACTGTTGAAACCAATTTAAATGCAGCTGGAAGGAACTCATCAGTGTGAAGAAAGATGATAACAGCAACCTTTCTGTGTTGTCATTACACAGTGAAGTTCCAGTTGCTTTGTTTCCTATCAACTGAGAGAGTAAAGCTCATTTCATTTTGCCTTTATTTTGAGTTTTAAAAGCTGGAAGTTATCTTAGAGATCACTTAGCTCAAGCCTACCAGGATTGTCTGTGATGTCAGGCATGTTCCACGTATGGGAGCCACCCCTCCATGGGCTGTTGAGCATTTCAGATGTGGCTAGGGGTGACTGAGGAACTGAAGTTTTAATTTTTGTTTAGTTGTAATTAATTAAGTTGGAATAGCAACATGTGACTAGTGGCAACTCTGTTGTCCAGGACACATCTAGATTCAAGATTGCAAACCATCTACTATCTTGTTGGTTTGCTTGCACAGGGTTTTAAGGAGTTTGGATTTGTTACCAGCACTAAAAGATTAGGAGATCTGATTTTAAAAAATCCAAATTTTGGATTCTCGTGGAAAATGGGAATAGCTGGAGACCCCAGGAATGCTCTTTCTACACAGGATATTCTCTGTAGTCCCCCTGCTCCCTCCTGTCTTACACTCAGCCTGCCACATCATTGTCCTTGCCTGCTTGGTCTCTAATAGCATTTGAATGTACAGTCCCTAACCAACTGAATCTCATACTTTTCATCTGGGGAACTGAAGCCCAGAGACAATAAGTACCTTACTCAGAGTTATCCAGTAATTAATACTTAGGCACATACCAAAATATCCTAGGCCATGCTCTCTCTACTCCAGGGCCCTGACTGAAATCTCAGGAGTGTGTGGGTGGTGGGAAAAATATGTCCCATGCAGCACCTGGGTGTGTCTGGGCTGTGCTCACAAACCTCATCCTCCCTATTTCCAGGCCAGGTAGAGGTTGGACTTTAGGTGGATGAGGTATCTGCTTTCCTCCTATATGAGCTGACTCAGTGAGAGCCACAATGGACAGTGAGAGTGTGGAAGGGAGTGAGGCCTGAACTTCCCTGGCCATTTCCCCCTCCCTTCCTCTTTCATTGTTTACCTCTGACATTTCCTGTGTCCTCAGTTTCAAGTGCCAAGTGGTATCCTTGGGTACATAAAAACCCTTGTCCCCTGCTTATCCACTGGTATCTCTGCTTCTGCAGTTCCTCTGCTCTGTGGAGTCCACCTTTCTTCTTCCAAAGGCCTTTTGATTTTCTTCTGAAGTCCTGGTCAATTAAATCATGGACCAAAATACTTACTCAAATACATGAAGAATGCTTTGAAATAGTCTTTCACAGTATGGGAGTTAAATTTTATTGGGCACTTTTCCACTTTTTTTCTGTTCAGGTCAAGGCTAATTCAAAAAGAAGTTTAGCTCAGGGACTATAGAACATTCTCACCTGGATTTGAGTCCTTGTCTACCAGATGCCAGGTCAGTGACCTCAGGGAAAATTTCTTAACCTCCTAAGCTGAATTTCCTCAAGAGTCAAAGTGCCTACTTCCTAGGTCTGTGGAGAAGGTGTATACCTGACAGTAAAAGTGTATACAAGGTGTAAAGCCTGGCATCTGTGACCTGATTATTGCTTCACAGATGGAAAAGGGTGCAGCATTCATTTAAATATGACCCTTCCGCATCAGACAGGCTTCTGCTGATCTCCTCAGGCCCCAGCCCTTCTGAAGCCCTTCTCTGAGATTACTTGGTTTATGAACTCTTACAGAACAACCACCTTGGCTCATTTTAACCCTAAATATCTCTTCTTACATCTCAACATGGAAATTCTTCTCTGTGTACTTCCAATAAAAACTTCCACTTGCCACTTGATTCTTGACTTCAAAGTGCTTCTTCCTCCTCTTCCCACATATGGAGCTGGCATCATGTGCTTCTGCCATGTTGCATGCTGGGAACAAGCATCCAAGATCCTTTCCTGCCCAGCAGCCAGTCTTCTTCTGATAAGAGGACCTCAACTGTCCTTCGGCTGAAGCGAGTCTGCTTTACCAGCCTTGTCTGGTGTCACCATTGGAAATCAACATGTCTGACCATGCAGAGCCTGTGAAGAATCACTGAAGGACTCTTGCTGGAATTGTTGGAAGAGAGAATCCATCTTCCACGGCTAGCAAAGCTAGCTGCATATGAACTTGGACCTGCTAGTAGCCACCACTGGCTCCACTGGGAAGTGAGAGTGACAGCAACACTAAGTAAAGGAACTAAGACAGACAGAGTATCAGTGCAAGAAGCCAGTACTGGGACTTCTCTGTTGTGTGAGCCAGGAAACCCCCCAATGTCATCTGTACTGGAGCTAGTCATTCATATTTGCTTTGGCCAGTTTGAATCAGCCAATAACTGAAAGAATTCTGCTAAAACTCCCCCTTTCTGTATCTAAAGTTCCCCAAATCTGTCTCCCAATGTATTTCCCAGCTAATGTAGATCCTGGGCTGGCTCTAACCATCTCATGTATGCAACACACATTTTTTCCAGGTGTACTTTGCTACCTGGGCATCTGGTGCAGTTGATTCTCTTCATTTGGGCTGTCTATGACATTCTATTCTCCATGTCAGATCTGGAAATAAACACTTCACAACCCAAGTGTATTAGTTTTCTCTTACTGCATAACAAATTACCACAAAGTTAGTGACTTAACACAAATTATCTCAGTTTCTGTGAACAGGCGTCTGAGCCCAACTTACCTGGGTTCTCTGCTTGGGGTCTCACCAGACTGAAATTAAGGTGTTGACTGGGGCTGTGATCTTGTCAGAGACTCATGATCCTCTTCCAGGATCACTGACTGTTGGCAGAATTTAGGTTATTACAGTTGTAGGACTGAGGCTGTCAGCTCCAAAAGAACACCTGCAGTTCCTTACCATGTGCTCCCACCATACACGGATGGATGTTTGCTTCTTCACAGACTGCAGGCGAGGCTTTCTCTTCAATTTCCTAAGATGGAGTAACCATGGCAGTGACCACCATCACCTTTAGCATTTAATGTAAGCTGGTCGGGGGAGTGACATTCCACATCTTTGCCATATTTTCTTGGCTAGAAACAAGTTGCAAGTTACAGCTACACTCAAGGCGGGGAGATTACACAGGGCATAAAACCATAGCGTGGGGACCATGGTGCCATGTTGTAATTCTGCCTGCCACACCAAACTAACTTCCCACCAAAAGATCTAAACCCAATTCAGATAGTTACATTTATTAATTTAAAAAGTTGTTCTGCATACAAGTATAGATTTTTAGTAAATATGTTATTTGTTATAATCTGTGTACATTTTAGGGTTGAAAAAGATAGGTACAGTAGGCTGAATAATGGCCTCCAGAGACATAATCCTCTGGGTGGTCAGTGATGCAGGTTGTGAAAGAATTCACAAAGAGAAGAAAATGCAGAGAGCAAAGTTTTATTCTTTCTAAGAGAGGAAAAGGGCCTAAGTGTGGAGAGATAACACCAGAAGTGAGATGTAGGGACTTTGAGTATTTATTGGATTATAAAAGGGTGGAGGATTGCGGTCATGTGGTGGCTGGGCTATTAGGGACACTGCATTATAGGAGTTTTTGATTGGTTTTGCATAAGCTTCAGTTTGCTACAATGGTATCTTTTGCCTGCAGCGGTGGGGAGTGGTTAGTCATATTTTGGTCTTTCTTTTCCAGTAGTTTTAAGGTCCTGGATACATAAGGTCAGAAGAATAAATGGAAGTCATGTTTACTATGTATAAGCCTGCTTGGAAAATGTCACCACAATAGCAAATGGTGCCAGTTTTGTCCTTTTATTTCCCCCTCTGGTTTCAAAATGGATTTATTCTTAATGACCTGGCTCAGTTTGGGTTCTGGGGAATACAGACAAAAGTCTCATCTTTTTTATGTCTATTTTGTTAACTATATCTTATTGATTATGCTATTAAAATTGTCCTGATTTTTCCTCCTTTCCCCCCTCCATCCAGCACTGCCTGCTCCCTCAGGCAATTCCCCCACCATTGCTCATGTCCATGGGTGATGAATACAAGTTCTTTGGCTACTCCATTTCCTATACTGTATTTACATCCCAGTGGCTTTTCTGTAACTACCTATTTGTACTTCTTAATCCCCTTACCTATTCATCCATTCCCACCCCATCTGGCAACCATCAAAATGCTCTCCATATCCGTGATTCTATTTCTGTTCTTGTTTGCTTAGATTGTTTTCTGGATTCAATTATTAATAGATATGTATTTTTGCCATTTTGTTGTTTATGGTTTTCATCTTCTTTTCCTTAAATAAGTCCCTTTAACATTTCATATAATAATGATTTGGTGATGATGAGCTCCTTTAGTTGTTTCTTGTCTGGGAGCTCTTTATCTGCTCTTTGATTTTAAATGATATCTTTCCTGGGAAGAGCAATCTTGGCTGTAGGTTCCTGCTTTTCATGACTCTGAATATTTCTTGACAATCCCTTCCAGTCTGCAAAGTTTCTTTTGAGAAATCAGTTGACAATCCTATGAAAACTCCCCTGAAGGTAACTAACTTCTTTTCTCTTGTTGCTTTTCAGATTCTCTCTTTATCATTAACCACTGGCATTTTAGTTATGATGTGTCTTGGAGCCTGTTTCTTTGCATCCATCTTATTTGGGACTCTGTGCTTCCTGGACTTCCATGTCTATTTTTTTCACCAAATTAGGGAATTTTGTTTTCATTATTTTTTCAAATAGCTTTCTAATTTCTTGCTCTTTCTCTTCTCCTTCTGGCACCCCTATGATGTGAATGTCAGACCTCTTAAGTTTTCCCTGAGGCTGCTTATACTATCTTTTCTTTTTCTTCTTGTTCTGATTGTTTGCTTTTTGTTTTCTTGTGTTCCAGATCATTGATTTGGTTCTCAGCTTCATCCACTTTACTGTTGTTTCCCTGTAAATTGTTCTTTATTTCAACTAGTGTATCCCTCATTTCTGACTGGATCTTCTTTTATGCTGTTGAGCTCCTCCCTACGTTTCTTGAGTGTCCATACAACCAGTGTTTTGAATTCTTCATCTAATAGATTGCTTATCTCCATTTTGTTTAGTTTTTTTTTTCCTGGAGTTTTGATTGGTTCTTCATTTGGGCAATGTTTCTTTGTCTCCTTATTTTGGCAGCCTCCCTGCATTTGTTTCTATGTATTAAGTAGACCTGCTTTGATTCCATGTGTTGGTTGTGTAGCCTAATGTAATAGGTGTCCTGTAGGGTCTGGTGACATGGCCTCCCTTTTCACCCAAGCTGGGTACTTGAGGTATACCCTTCATGTGGGCTGAGTACACCCCTCTTGTAGTTGAGCCTTGGTTGCTGTTGGCAGATCAATGGGAGGGATTTACCCAGGTCAATCAGCTCTAAGAATTAGCTATGACTATTTACCACCAATCTCTGCCCTCTGTGGAGAGGATCAGCTGTGTAGGGACAGGGTGGTATGCTCCATTATGGTCTATAGCTGTCTATAGACCATAGGTGAACAGGCCCTGGGGTGTCCTGGGTGGTACAGACCAAAATCAGCCCCCACCTGTGTTTTGTCCAGGGACACCCTGCGCAAGCTGTAAAGCAATCTTAGATGGCTGCTACTTTTCTGGGCTTGGAGATCCCCAGACAAAGCCAAGCTGTGAATTTAGGCTGGCTGCTACTAGAGCCTGACCTGGAGCTCACTGAGGCCAATGGTTGCTTGTTTGAGAGGATTTAGGTAGTTGTGCAATGTGAGCCAAGACCAGCAATTCATATGGAAAAGCAACTCAGGTGAGCCCATAAATTGTATGGGGTGGAATCTCTGGGCACTCCAAGGTGTGTCAAACAGTGTTAGCCATGTTAATGGAGTCTCAGATATGGCACTAGCTTGCTGGCTTTATGCAGGAAAGGTTTAGAAAAGGGACAATGGCCTTTGCTTGCTTTGATGCCAGACACTTCAGTCTCTCCCTATATGCCACTGGTACCTTTCAAGCTGCTATCCCAGTGCTGGAGATCAAAGGGAGTGAGTCTGAGTAGGTGAGTCTGTATGTGAGTCCTTTAAGAGGAAGGGCTTGGGGCTCCAGAAGTTTCTTCCACCAACTCAATCCCTGCTGGCTTTTGCAGCCAGAAGCTGTGGGGACTTTTCCTGGCAGTTGAACCCTGGGTTGAGGAGCTTCTTATGGGAATGGATCTCCTCACTCCTGAGATATCCCTCCTGAATTTTTATCTCCGCTCATGGGTGTGGGACCAACCCATTCCACCTCTGTGCCCCTCTTAGCTGTTGGATGGACTTGGTTTCTTTAATTCTGTAGTTGTCAAACTTCCATTCAACTTGATTTCTCATGTTTCTGTGTGATAGTTGTTCTCTATTCTAGTTGTAATTTTCATATAGTTGTGTAAAAAGGCAAGCCATGTCTGCCTACATCACCACCTTGACCAGAAGTGGTCTCATCTTCTTATGGCTACTTCCTGCTGGTTTAGGATGTACAGTTGTCCCTACCTGAGTGTCTGGGTATAGGTGGAATTGAACAGCCCAAAAGCAAGAGGTGTGACTGGAGGCCATTTGTGGAGGCAATAATCCAGTGCCTGGATGCTCTGTTGAATGAAGAATATGAGATATTTGAGGATACTTGGCCAAAAGTGAGAATAAAGAAAAAACTTGCTATAGGTCCTAGGAAGGGAGTTAGCCAGGAAAACCAGGACCATATATTTTCCTTAAAATCCCACCTGTCATATCCTCCAGATACCATAGCCAAGGGATTGAGTGAAATGGCAGCATAGAGGATGTCCATTTATCTCAATGATCAAATAGGTTTTGGAAGAAAGAGGCCCTAAGGAGTGAGTCAGATTAGAGCAAGCAGCACCCATGTCTTATAAAATATAATGGGCTTACCTGCCATGTCCAGGGTCACCTGAGACTCTGATGTGATGATCAGATGGTGAGTAGGTGTGGTGGGAGGCCTCGGGCACCATCACATTTTGGAGCTATTAGGTTCCCTTCAGACCCTAGAACCCTCCACTTTTCTTTGATCTTCCCTCTTGTAGAGGAGGCACAGTTCTGGAACACTCCCTTTCCAGTGTTCTCCTCACCTGCAGAAAGAGCCCTGCCCCTTTATTGTCCATTGCAGTCTAGGGGCTGGGTGACCCTGAGGTGGCATAAGGCTTAAAACTACAACTGACAAGTGAGCCTTTTGTTTCCATTGATTGACTTATTGTACTCCTTCTGCCCTGTCTCAGTTGCTGAAAAACAATGAAAGCCATCTCTACTAGTCGATCAGTGGGGGTCTGGAGTCCCAAGGCTAGCGTTTGCAGCTTTTTCTTGATGTCTGGAGTTGCATGCTGGTTAAAATACATACCCAGAAGTGCTTGGCCCTCAGCAGGATTGAGTCGATATGCATGTGCTTTTTTAGAGATTCAGTTAATTGTCCCTGAAAAAAGGCAGGATTTTTTTTTGTCCTTTCCCTCTTATACTTTATCTGTCCCAATTTGATAGACCCAGTTAGAGTCCTGATTTGGTTTGGTGTTTCCCCTGGTTGAAATACATCTTGGGAAAAAATAGAAAAATTAAAATTTAATTTAGTTTTTGGTGACAATTGGGCATTGTGATTTCCATTTAAACCCAATTTCTCTCCCTAAAATTACTCTCATTTTTATCAAAGAGACTGCATTAAGTTCAGCTTCAGTTTGGCCTGATTGTTTGTATTAATGCAGCAAGAATAGTAATTGATCATGTAGGCTCTTCCAAATCTGCTTTGCTGGAATATCACAAGGAAACTTCAGATTGAGCTTCAGTCAGCCCTTCAGGACACAGAAACCAAACCAAACAGTTGCCATATAACTTTGCCTGCAATACCAATGGGCTTGGGTGGATTCCTAAAGTTATTGAGGTCCTCAAAATGTCTTCAGGTTCCTTCCTTGCCATCTTTCAGAAAAACAACCTTTGTTCCTTACCTGGAAAGACTGCCAGGAACCACATGCCAAAGCAAGATACCAGGCCATTTCTCCAAAGGGCTCTTATTGGCTTCAAAAGTGAATCTTAATTCCTTAAAACTTTCTGATGACACCCAGAGTCCAGGCATGTCTCTTTTAATCATGACACTCCAGACAAAAATTTAATTAAAAAACTATATTTGGAAACTGATGCTATTATAAAAAGAACCGATTCTTGTTGGATTTATGCAAACAAATAGATTTTCAAAATCTGGAGGGATTACCAGGTAGGAAGAAAAATATAAATATTTCAATATTGCTATGTGAGTATGACTTATCAAACTGCTTTATGGAAAAAAGATGTTTCCCTATATCTGGAAAGCAAAAAGATTTAAAATTAGCAATATTTTGAACAAAGTCATAAGAGTAATAATTATCTTCAGTTCATTTAGTCTTGTGTAAACAATTTTGTTTATCTTGATTATTTACCAGTATTTCCATGAATCCTGTTATTCCTTAGGGTTCTATAAATCTTCATTTACTTTAAAGATATGACCTACTGACATACCTGTAATTTAGAGTAAGTGATAGTTGTTTTCATGAACTTTTCCAAAGACATATTTGCCAATGCATTAGAGTAAAACAATGATTATTTATAAATGACAAAACTTAAAATGACATGGTTATAGATTCTATTAAAATGAAATTGATAAAGAACTTTGCATCTTTGTAAGATATAATATTTCAAGACATCAATTTCTTGGAAGGTAATAATTACTATAAAATGGGATAAAAGGACAATATAAAACCCATATTTTTAAATTTAACACACAATTGCAATATACATGAAGACCAAGCAGTATGCAAGGTTGTATAACACTGTAAAGGACTTATCAAAATTGTGCACTGAGCATGAGAAACAATTCATAAATTCCCAACATGTGGGTTACAAATACCAGAGTACTACTACTTGATGTTCCCACAGGGAACCATCACTCTTGGCTTGTCCAGTGTTACTGACAGGACACCTGCTACTATTGAAAGTTTACTATTTGAACTTAGCTTTGAATTTTTGCAAGTTTCTTCCTAGGTCTGGTTGAAATTTCTACAACACCTATTTTGATAAAAATATATGTATATAAATAGAACATATTATTATTCTGTTTGGCAAAGCTTTCCATGTAATTTCAAGCATATTAAATAGGACTAATGAGTTCACAAAGACTTTTGTAAGGAGAGGCAGTAAATCCTTGATATGTTCTAGGGCTCATTAGAACAACCCAAAGTGTTTTCTCAATGAAAAGGTCTTTTAAAATTTGAACTTTCAAGAGGTTGTCACACAAGCTTAACTAAAAGATGATAATATAACCTTGTTGTAAAACAAACATTTTTAATAATAACTCTAAAAAACATTAATCAAATTTAAAACTGGTTTTCATATTAAACAGTTTGTATAAACCACAGGATCCAGTTTAGTTTATGTCAGTATTTAATTTCTTTAAGCCAATAAAATATTACTCCCTAGTTATGCTATCCAGTGGCAGAAAATATACCATGCATAATACATAGACAAATACGTATCACATAAAGATGATATACATAATAGGAACTACTAATTTTTGTCAGGAAAGCATAAGATTTTTCTCATTTGCTTTTTACAACTTTTAGGAAGACTGGAAAAAGGGATGAAAGTTTCTAAATACCAAGCAAGAAGACCTGTTGACTCTTAATGAAAGTTTCAAGGACTGCAAATGAGCACTAGAAATAAAGAAAATCTTGACTTCAATCCAAAGAATCAAGCAGCAGGGGAGAGCCTGGGTGGGGCTGCTTTGGCTCCCTGAATGGTCAGAAACCTGTGAGAGAAAATAAATGCTCCAGATAGAGCACCAAGTGTTATAGTCCATACCAGAGGAGAAATACAAAAAGATGGATGTGTTTACCCTGTGCCTCAGAGTGACCTTACCAATGAGGAGAGTACCAGCCAGATGCCCTGGGAATGGACTTAACCCACTCAGACAAGGGACTCAATAGAAAGCCCATTTGAGAGACCAGACTGGCAGAGAAAGAGTGAAAGCAAGTGAGCATGTTTGAGAATGAAAACAACCCCAGGTACCACCAGAGTCATCACATAATGTCACCAGAGAGAAATTATGTGGAGGGAGGGGTGTTAGAGCCTGACTGAGGTTTCTTTCTTTACAACTTTCTACAACCTTCACAACATTCTATAAGCTTTTTTATGACTTTCACAATCTTTCTTATCCTTTCAGAAATAACCATCTTTAGAATAACTCACTTCCAAACTTTGTCTTACAAAATTTCACCTCCATGCCTTATGCCTGTGTTACTAAAATCATATAATTTATTTCCGATTTAATTTGAACTTTTGACTCTTAGAAATCTCAATTTCCAATAATAAACAAAAAGTAAACAGCCAGTATTTCTTAGTTGGCTTTTATGAACACATTTTATGACAGAGAAAGGAGGGGGGAAAAGCTTACGAGTAAGGTAAATTAGAATGAAAAGGCAGTTAGGAGAAAGTGTCCTGTAATCCCTGCTGCAGGTTAAAATATTGTCTCCTCAAGAACAAACCTAAGTAGGGGATCAAAATGGCGACAGTAAAGGTCCAGTTGGAGGATACTATTATAGTTAAGAGATTCCTCTGTAGACCAAATGTTCTGGTTACCCAGTTTATATTAGGGCCAGGCTGTACTGCAATAGAGAACCAAGTGCATGGGTTTGAGGTAGATAAGTACCAGAACCTTCAAGTTCTTAAGTAGACATCCCAATGGTGAGTCCTTTGGTGGGGTCTACTGAATAGTGTGCATGATGAAAAAGAAAAAGGAAGGATGTCTTGAGGGTAGGAACAAATCAAGGAGGGAGAAGATTGAGGAGAGTGTCCTCAACTCAACAACCTAGAGATCTGACATCACAGTTGAGCATCCTTAAGCCCAAGGGCAGACAAAGCAAAGATCCGTCCCAGAGTCAAGTGTCTCTGAATTTGAGAGCAGACTGAACTATGAAGTCTGTCCCAGAGTCAGGCATTCCTGAGTCTGAGAGCAGAACCAACACAGCAGAAAAATTGTTGAGAGGTGTACCTTACAGACAAAACCCCAGGGAAGTGATAGACCCAGCACTGGGGTTGTCTATAATGAGATAGGGGGATAAGCTATTGCTTTTGACAAAGTGAATGTATTTGTCCTGAGATTCAGAAAGACTTACCAATCACTGGATGTGTAGGGGGTGAGGAAGAGTCTGTCTGTAGAGTCTGTAGAGATAGAAAGGGATTAGAATCCTCTCTTCAAACATCACAGAGACAGGATTGGGGGTAAGCTTGGGATGAGCATCCACTGCCCACTACTCCCCTGGTGTCAAGTCTCAGGGGGCAGAGAAGAGGGGAAAATAGAGAATGTCCCTATACAGGCCACCAAAACATTAGGGTGACCAGTGATGCAGGCTGTGAAAGAATTCACAAAGAGAGGAAAGCGCTGAGAGCAAAGTTTTATTCACTTTCCGAGAGAGGAAAGGAGTTTAAGTGTGGAGAGATACACCAGCAGTGAGATGTAGGGGCTTTGAGTTTTTATTGGATTACGAAATGGTGGGGAGTTGCTGTTGTATGGCTTCTGTGCTGTCAGGGGCATTGCAACACAGGAGGTTTTAGTTGGTTTTGCACAAGCTGCAGTTTGCTCCAATGTTATCTTTTGCTTACAGCTGTGGGGGGTTAGTCATGTTCTGTTCTTACTTTACCAGTAGTTTTCCAGCCCTGGGAACATAAGGTCAGAAGAATAAAATGGCAGTCAAGTTTAACAAGGTCATAGGTATGTTCATCAAATGGTGCCACGATAGCAAATGGCACCAGCTTTTTCCTTTCAATCCTTATCCCTGAAATATATATTGCTTTGTATGGCAAAGACTTTGCAGATGTGAATAAGTTAAGGTTTGTGAGATGAGGAAATTCTCCCAAATTGTCTGGCTGGGCTCACATGCCATGGCAGTGTCCTTAAAAGAGGTGGGTTGAGGGAGATTAGAGAGACACAGGAGGAGATGACAATGCAGAGACAGAGGCAGAGATTGCAATGGTGTGGCCATAAGTCAAGGAATGCTGACAGCCACCAAAAGCAGAAGATATAAGAATGGGTTCTCCCTTGGAGCCTCTGAAGGGAGTATAGCCCTGCTAACACCTTGATTTTGATAAAGAAAAACAGAACTCGGACTTTTGGATTCCAGTACTATAAGGGAATGCATTTCTACTGTGTTAAGCCGCTCATTTGGAGGTAACATGTGATGACAGCCTCAGGAAACTAGTACAGTAGCCATACTGTCTGACATAGAATCAGGTTTGCATTTGAGGTTTTTGAACCTGAAGGCAATTTAATTAGCCAGAATGCAGTGGATTTCAATCTGACCTATACCATAATATTTCTCCCAGCAAGGTCCTTGGAGAACCTGCTCTTCATTTTGGGGGGATGTTTGTTTAAAAAGGTGTTATTCAGAAACACCTGCAAGATGATGCCAGTTATTAAGGACAGACCACAAATTTGGCTTCAAGCTCCTTGATGCTACCTGGTAGTTAAAGCAAACAATAGTCCCCCAAGAGAAAATATTTAATACTGATTTTTTCTATGTGGGAGGTCAGGATACCTTGTGTAGCAGGGTGTCTAGTTTTCCTTTTGAATAAGGGATTAATTCTGCACACACTGCTATCTTTTATCTGATCCTTAATCAGCCAGGTGCTTCAAGGAATTTTCACTCAAAAAACATTCCTTGAGCCCTTACGCAATTTGCCATGAGGGATGGAGATCAAAAACACACATTTCCTGCTCTCAGGAAACCTGCCACACTCTGGAAAATACAAAAATTAAATAACCAGAAACAAAAAAAAAATGGCCCAAATGAGAGAACAGATCAAAGCTCCCAAAAAAATACAACTAAATGATGAAGAGATAGCCAACCTATCAGATGCACAGTTCAAAACACAGGTAATCAGGATGCTCACATAATTGGTTGAACATGGTTGCAAAATAGAGGGGAAAGTGAAGGCTATGAAAAATGTAATAAAGGAAAATATACAGGGAACCAACAGTGACAGGAAGGAAAGCCAGGACTCAAATCAATGATTTGGAACAGAAGGAAGAAACATTTAACCAAAACCAAATGAAGAAACAAGAATTCAAAAAAAAATGAGGAGAGGCTTAGGAACCTCCAGGACATCTTTAAATGTTCCAACATCTGAATCATAGCAGTGCCAGAAGGAGAAGAGGAAGACCAAGAAATTGAAAACTTATTTGAACAAATAAGGAAGGAGAACTTCCCCAATCTGGTGAAGGAAATAGACTTTCAGGAAGTCCAGGAAGCTCAGAGAGTCGAGAGTCCCAACGAAGCTGAACTCAAAGAGGAACACGCCAAGGCACATCATCATTAAGTTACCCAAGATTAAAGATAAAGAGAGAATCTGCCCTGGCTGGCATAGCTCAGTGGATTGAGCGCGGGCTGCGAACTAAAGCATCGCAGGTTCGATTCCCAGTCAGGGCACATGCCTGGGTTGCAGGCCACAGTCCCCAGCAACCACACATTGATGTTTCTCTCTCTCTCTCCCTCCTTTCCCTCTCTAAAAATAAATAAATAAAATCTTAAAAAAAAACTTTTAAAGATAAAGAGAGAATCTTAAAAGCAGCAAGAGGAAAGGAGAAAGTTACCTACAAAGGAGTGCCCATAAGGCTATCAGCTGATTTCTCAAAAGAGACCTCACAGGCAAGAAGGGGCTGGAAAGAAGTATTCCAGGTCATGAAAGGCAAGGACCTACATCCAAGATTACTCTATCCAGCAAAGCTTTTATTTAGAATGGAAGGGCAGATAAAGTGCTTCCCAGATAAGGTCGAGTTAAAGGAGTGTATCATCACCAAGCCCTTATTATATGAAATGTTAAATGGACTTATCTAAGAAAAAGAGGATAAAAAATATGAACAGTAAAATGACAACAAACTCATAGCTATTAACAACCAAACCAAAAAACAAAAACAAACTAAGCAGACAACTAAAACAGGAACAGAATGACAGAATGGAGATCACATGGAGGGTTATCAGCAGGGGAGTGGGAAGGGGAGAGAGGAGGGAAATGTACAGAGAATAAGTAACATAAACTGTAGGTAGAAAATAGACAGGGGGAGGTTAAGAATAGTCTAGGAAATGGAGAAGCCAAAGAACTTATATGTATAACACATGGACATGAACTAAAGGGGGGGAATGCAGATGGGAGGGGATATACAGGGGGAGGGGAATAAAGGGGGGAAAATGGAACAACTGTAATAGCATAATTAATAAAATGTATTTAAAAATAATTTAATTAACAACACAATTATTTATTGGTTGCTTCTGCAAAAAAACACAAATAAATAAACAAAAAATAACACATCTATTAGTTGCTATAAACACTGAGATTTGGGAAAGCCACTGGAACTGGTTTGGTCCAACTTCCCACCTAGGGGGAATGATACTATGAAAAGTTGAGGTTTGGTTCAACTTTCCTGTGTAATAATCTTACTCTGAAGGATTAAAAGTGCCAGAGTAAGATGCCTCTCTGCAAGGAGATTAGCACATATTCTACAGAAATAATTAGAGGCCACATTAGCTGCCTCACTAAACTAATTATAAAGGAAAAAACCTAGGGTGTCAATATAATGAAACATGAATTTTGTTATTGTATTCCTTTAATTGGACTGAACTGGCTTAACAGTAACCATATCCCATAAAGAACTTATTCCAAGAAAGTAATAATAAACTGCTAAAAAAAATATCCCATGAATAAATGTGTAATTGCAGACTGAGATAAGTCTGAAGGAAAGAAACATACTTTGAGAAGATTGTTTAACAAAAGAGCCTTAGCTAGACTGAAAAAATCATGCACAGCTGTTTCCTGGACATGACTTTTCATCTGAGCGTTGACACTGTGTAGGACTCAACTGGAGATGGGGGAAGAGGCTGAGGGTTCCTCTAGAAGCAACAGCACATGCAATAGCCGTAAGACCAAATGGTGTGGTACCTTGGGGACTGAGAGGGAAGTGGCTGGGCCTAACTGTGGACACAAGTCACTCATAAAAGAAGATCAAGCACGTAGGGTTAAAATGAAAACAATTCATGGTATAAATATGCTCCTCTATTCACCATATTGTGTGACCCTGCTTCCCTTTGTAGGTAGTTGCCCAACCTTGAGAAGCCATTATGGGGCTTTCTGTACATCCATTTGAGTGATTCAACTCATTTTATTTCCAGTTCACAAAATATGCATGTCTAATACTTCTTTCTTCTTATGGGCTGTGGTCACTGCCTTAAAAGTCTTGTGAGCTGTGGATCTCATCCTCAGTAGAATCCAAGATTACAAAAAGAAGTCCCCATGGGTGTACCTGAAGGACAACACTGCCATCTGCTTCCTGAGCGCACCTGTGCCTCAGGGAACACCTGTGACTTCCTTGAATTGTGCTGCATATCTAATCCAACTTAACAGCAGCTAACCTGCACCAAGAAACAATGTCTATTGACTCAACCCTGGTGGAAATCTAAGATTACCATTGACTTTTTCTTCCCATTGACTAGACTTTCACAGAAGGAATGCCTTCTAGTTAAAAGGGAATGTTATTTTCCCACATGGAAAGGAAGAACCTTTTGTTTTCTGAGATGCTTGGTTCTTAGCCACATATAAGTTCATTAAAGGGAGGGGGCATACTTTTCAAGCAGAATTAGTTTGTATTATTCATCTGCCTGATGGAGAATCCTGTTCTGCACATTATTTCCTCCTGACTGAAGTCTTATGAAGAGAATGCTACATATGTTATATATGAAGATCTTATAGTTCTATTCAGATATGCATGTATTTCCTGTAGTCAACTTTCTCCTTTGGAGGCCTTCTCTCTATATGAATGAAATATCACTTTGTGGTCATTTCTAGTCTCTCTTGGGATATGGGAGCTCACTGACATGGGAAACAGTTGAAAGTATTCCATATGCATATCTTTACCCTAGGCCAACATCACCTTTACTGAAAAGAAACAAATTCAGTGTAATGAAAATCCCGACAATACAGCCAGAAATCAAGAAATTCCAGAAGGTTCCAAATTCCCAAGGGAAAGGAATGGATGGCATTGCTGTAGACAGAAGAAATTAGCAAATAGAATTTTTTCCTCCCCTTCTTTCCCTTGCATCTGAGAAGTAACTAGGAGCAGTTTGCACTGTTTTCTTCTTGCTGTCCTTCCTTCTGCAGCAGACGAGATGTGGAGTTTTATTGTCTTTATTCTGCTCCTTCTCAAAATGCTTCCTACCTTCTGATTCATGATGAATTCATCATGTTCCTGTGAGATTACTGAGACAGTCAAGTCAGACTCTAAAACTAGTGAAACAGAAGAAGAGGGAAACATTCATATTTCAAGCCTCTTACATATTTGTCCCTTTTAAAGCCATTGCTTGGATTAGATGACATTTGAGGAAGCCGCATGTGAAGTGGGGTTAGTGATTTGTGACTGCACAGATGCAGTTTGGAAGGAGCAGTAAGGTGAGAAAGTATTCGAGAAGAATTGGTGAGAGAACATAAGATGCTCAATTGCCTTCAAGCAGATCAGTCAATAAGGGAAATGCAGTATGAGGTTAAGAGATCAGATTGTTATAGGTCAAATTCAGGCACCACTTGGGCAAGTACTGCCTAGATAAGTGACCTTGAGTAAGTTATTTCACTGCTCTGTAAAATGGAGATAATCAAAAGAATGTCTCCATTATAGAGTAGTTAGGAGATTGAATGAAATTATTGTATATGTAAATATTTACCTTATTAGTGATCAAGAAATATTAGCTGTTCTATTGATATTATTGACGAGTTTCATGTGTTGGACTAGTTAGGCAAATTTAATGCAGTCTTTCAACAAACATGACTCATGCCCAGTATACATCAAGCACTGTGCTAGGTGTCAAGAATGTGATCATGAATCCCTATCTGAGACCACAGGAATTATTGTATGAGATATGAATAAGCTACTGTACTGCAACCAACAAGGAGACCATGATAACTCTGAGACCCACTAGCACTAAAGGGAACCACAAAGGGTATGAAGTTTCCCAGTGGCTTTGGAGGATCTAGGAAGAAAATGGAGTTCAACGTTGGCATTCTCTCAAGTATCTTCTACCTGCCCTCCATCTACACCCCAGGAGTCTCATCCTGTAACCAGGCAGCATGGGGTCTGCCCTTTTATTGTGTATATGCATAACATGAATAATCATGGGGAAGGAAATAGGTTTTCATTAACAGGGTTCTCAACTTGAGGAGGCTGGGAGCATTCCTGCCCTAAGCTGGCCAAGCCAGCCTGTCCTGCAAAGCATAGGAAATCCAGCCCCAGCCCCTCACCCCACCTCACCCCTGCCCAGGGAGATTGAAGTTCAAATCCATGTCCAGAAGTTCCCTATTATTGCTCATCTTTAGCCAAATTTAGTTACTCAAACAGGCCTCTGTCTCTCCAGCTCCAAGCCCTCTCTATCTCTCTGGTGCCCAAGTCACCATCACCTTGCAGCAACTCTCTCTCTTCCTCAGGGTTTGGGTTGCGCTGCCAAATCATTCCAGACAGTCATGCAGGGGAAGCTCCATTCACAAGGAACTTCCCAGCTCATAGTTCCATGTGCCACTCTGTCTCTGTGCATTTCTCTTAGGACAATGGAGAAGAAGCAGTCCAGGCCCATGTACTATGCTGCACTGGGTTGTAGAGTCCCAAGGAATGGAGCCTGGTAAAGCATGCATCCCAGGATGAGACCCTGCCTCTGAAAGTTGGCTTCTGACCATGTGAAGCCTAAGCCCCAAGCAACCCCAGCATCTGTTGCTCCCACCCCTTCAGGGCAAGGCAAGACAGCCCATGAAATCAAAAGATCAAGCAGCCAAGAGGCCAAGAGCCAATACAGCAAGCCTCTGCCTGCCTTCTGTTTAAAAGTCCTCTCCCAGAACCCCACATATACTGGAAGCCAGTGAGAGTGTCCAGCTTTCCAACCAATGGGGGCCAATATCAGCCATGTTTGCCTTTGCCTCTCTTCCTGTGGCCATGTTTAGCAAGGGGGCAAAGTCTTGAACCACACATGTTCTGTACAAATTCCCTTCTGCTAGTCACCTGCCTCAAGCAATCTCCCTCCTCTGGTGGCCTCTCCCTTCACAGGGAGGGAGAGTTGCTTTTAATCTTCGATTCCACCTCAGGGTTTTGTCCACACCCCCTGCCTTCTCCCAGCCATCTGGCCTGACCCCTCTGTTACAATCCCAGTAGCTATTGATTAACCCCCATCTTGAACATTTGCCATAAGTTAACCCTTTCCTACAATAAAACTTAAATGTTTGGAGAGACAATCAAGTTCTGAATCTCAGGTAACCTGAGTAAATTCATGGTTAGAAAATTTTGAATGCTTTATAAGTTTACATTGCATTACATTACTGCCATTTGTGCTTTAAATGGAATCTCAGCTATGTGGATTTCTCTTTGGTGCCTACAGAAAAGAACTTCCAACAAGGGCTCCCTTCCTTCTCCTGCTAACTTCAGGTGGTCCACAGTTCATTCTATCTCTTTTCTCCCAGCTTGAACCTGCTTTCACTCCCCTCAGTTCTCTCTAACTTTTGGGTAATCAAACAATATATATGTAGTAGTCAGTGAAATAAAATCAACCTTCTGACAACTGGACAATCCACCATATAGTCTTAACTCCAACAACAAGCTCTTTTACATTCCAGGTGCCCTTTTTCTAGGACATCAAGTGTCCTCAGTTTATCTGTCCTCTGTTCTTATTCAAAAGGCCTTTTAAATCTGCATTTCAATCCATTAAGGCAATGTGGCATGGGTATGGGTCCTAAATGCCTGGGATTTGAAACCTGACTCTCCTACCCCCTGGCTGGAAAACCTTGTGAAATTTTCTTAATCCTCCTCTGCATCATCTGGAAAATGAGGATAATAGTATGCACCTCATAGGGTTGTTGAGCACATTAATAAGTTAAAAGATGAAAAGTTCATAGAGTATTGCTTGGCACATAGTAAGCACTCAATAAATGTTAATCATATTCTTCTCATCTAAGGAGAAGTAAGAATTCTAACTAGGTAAACAAGTGGGTAATATTCTTGCTGTGTTCTGAGCACCCAGCTACTTGTTTCACAACTTAGCTTAAAGACAATCAAATTTAAACATCACTCAGGAGTTTGCTCAGATTTGATATCGATATTTGTTTAAAAGCATGGACCTTGGAAATCTTCCATTTTAAGAAGTATTTATGGTGAAACCAGGATTTGAAGCTAGTATGTCATTAATCAGACTTCCAGTGTGAATTTATTACAACCACATCCCTAGATGGTTGGGTGTCCAAAATATTGTAAATTACTCAATACTTTATGTAATAGACTTCTTCAGGATTCCTCTATAAAGGGGTGGAAGGTCAGCTTTACAGCTGAAGACTTTGTTCAGTAGGTAAACATTTTCATGAAGATGAGACAGAACATTTATAATTCCTTATGTTTCTGACAAAGAGATTTGCCCTGTGTGATTCATATCCTGTGTGATGAAAAATAGAATTCAGAAATCCAGTGCTGTCGGCTCCTCCCTCTCTAAGTTTGAATGATATGGCTTAGATGCATTTATAATCACCCAAGTCTAGCTTCAGACTGAGGTGGGGTGGTTAACTGTACTTTTTTTTAAGTTGAGTCATGTTTGTGAGGTACTCTCAAGGCAATTAGAATTTAAAGGAGTTTTAGATTAAACCTATTCAGATCTAAAGAAACAACTGAGAATTTAAGCATAGTTTGAACACTGGTGGCTTAAAGTTTAAATACCATAGGAATAAATAGCCAGCACACAGAAAATTGGGGTGGTTTATGTATAAAGTTGGTGTACTTTTAAAGTCAGCATTCTGCCACGCCTAGGTCACCATTGCCACTTGTCAATGCTCAGAGCAAAATGGTCATGTCCCTTTCCATTAGGTGTGCCATCTCTAGTTTGCCACAGGAAAACACAGTCCACAGGGCTCATAGACTTCACCTGGCTGACCCTCTAGCTTTTGCAGCCTCTGTTACAAAGCCAAAGTACAGATTTTCAAACATTATATTACAATACAAAATATAGTTCCCTTTTTTCTTTGTTCCACAACCTTTTATTATTTACTCTTATTAAAACAGAAAGCTGTGCCTTCTAGGTAAATTATCATGCTATTTTCTTTTTTAGAGGTCAGTCCTGGATCATAATTCCTTCCTGTGTTATCAGAGGACATCTGTGACAGTACACCCCTAGGTGAATCACTTTTCCAGAGACAGCTGTTTATACACTGCATATACTCACACACATTGGCATGCACATACACACTTGTGCATCACACACATACACTTACAACACACATAAATAC
>PVIA01013489.1:0-31943 GCA_004024845.1 Tonatia bakeri | reverse complement strand
TGAAAGCTTTGCTGGATAGAGCAATCTGGGATGTAGGTCCTTGCCTTTCATGACTTGGAATACTTCTTGCCAGCCCCTTCTTGCCTGTAAGGTCTCTTTTGAGAAATCAGCTGACAGTCTGATGGGAACTCCTTTGTAGGTTACTGTCTCCTTGTCTCTTGCTGCTTCTAGGATTCTCTCCTTCATTTTTACCTTGGCTGATGTAATTATGATGTGCCTTGGCGTGTTCCTCCTTGGGTCCAACCTCTTTGGGACTCTCTGAGCTTCCTGGACTTCCTGGAAGTCTATTTCCCTTGCCAGATTGGGGAAATTTTCCTTTAATATCTGTTTAAATAAGTTCTCAATTTGTTGCTCTTCCTCTTCCCCTTCTGATAGCCCTATAATTCGGATGTTGGAATGTTTAAAGGTGTCCTGGAGGTCCCTAAGCTTCTCCTCATTTTTTTGAATTCTTGTTTCTTCATTCTTTTCTGTTTGGTTGTTCCCTTCTTCCTTCTGGTCCACTCCATTGATTTGAGTCCCAGTTTCTTCCCCTCACTATTATTTCCCTGTGCATTTTCCTTCATTTCTCTTATCATAGCCTGCATTTGTTCATCTGATTTATGTCCAAAGTCAACCAATTCTGTGAGCTTCCTGGTCACCAGTGCTTTGAACTATGCATCTGATAGTTCGGCTATCTCTTGGTCACTTAAAAAAAAAAAGTTGGTTCTGGGGCTTTCAATTCTGTTTGAGCCATCTTTTTTATTTTTTATTTTCCTTTGGTTTGATTGCAGCTGTTACGTAAGGGCGGTGGAGCCTTAGGTGTTCACCAGGGCGGGACACTGCAGTCGCTGGGTTGTGATGTTTATGTGGGGGCGGGGTCTGAGAGGGGGCAATGGTGCCTGCTCCGCTCTCTCTAGGACTTCCGTCCCTTCCACTGCCTCCTACAAGCAAATTGGGCCCTTCCGGTGCTGGCTCCCGGGCGGGTGGCCTTGTGCACTTTCTCGGACTCTGTGGGTTTCCCTGAGAAGTCTCCTGTGAGGCTGAGAGAGTCTCCGGGCCTCAGCTCCCAGTCGGGGCTCTTAAGCTTTGAAACCCAGCAGTGCTGGGTCCCTGAGCTGTGTGGTCCATGTTGCTGCCTGTTTTCGCTTAGTTTGTCTGTGCGCGAATGTGTGGCTGCGGACAGCCAGCTGCCTTGAGCCCCTCACTGGGTCTGCTAGTCGCCCGCTGAGCCCAGGATCTGCCACTGGTCCGTCAGCTGCCTTCTGCGCCCTGCGCACCCGCGTCTGCCAGCCAGCGTTTCTTCCCACCGGGACCCCTCCACCCCTGTCCGCAGGCCTCCGACTCCGCAGCTCCTTACCGGTCTGGAGGTACTGTAGTCCGACTTCTGTTCAGTTAATTTCTCTCTGTTCTGGTTGTTTTTTGTTTCTCAATTTTTGTTGTCCTTAGTTTTGGTTGTGCGAGGAGGCACAATGCGACTGCCTATGCCTCCGTCTTGGCCGGAACTCTATTATAAAATATTTAAAGGAATGTGTAATGTCACTTGGCTGTGTGGCATGTAAAGTGCTGTTGTCTTTTTTGTTTTTCCAGTACTGATTCTGGTACTATGGATGTTGATCTTGGTGCAGAGAATGAAGAAACACACACAAGAAAAATGAATCTTTAAAGGGATTTTCAACTGGTGACAGATATGTTTCCATGCAATAATAGTAAAAATATATGTAAGCAAATACTTAAGGGGAGGTATAACTATATCATTGCTCTGAAAACAGATTTTTTTTGTGTGTTTTATGTCTGCATCATTGGGATGCATCTAATAATTGATAATTGGTAGCATCTTCTTTATTTGTAATGATAAGTAAAATAATGTTGCATTTTACTACTGATGGCATCTTGTAATCAATGAAATATGGTAGTGAGCAGTAATGTGTCGCATTTTAAAACAACATTTACAGTGCACCAGGTAAAGGGTACAATGAGTTATACACGTTATCAAACATAATCCTTGGAAAATGGGAAAACCACTGGAGAAAATCAATGAATCTTAAGGCAGTGAGGTTATAAAAGACTTCCAAGTTCAGACTTAAGTTGCTAACTAAGGAGAGTCCATTTGGATAAGCCCCAAGAAGAGAGGTAGGGACTCCAGGAAGAGGTAGGGACTTCCAGGAAGAGAGATGGTGTTAGTGGGATATTCTGCTTAGAAAAGTTGTGCTGTGGTATAGTTATACCTGTGTGGCCACTCTGGCTACTCATTCCCTATTAAACCTTGCCCCTCTTTACTGATTCCTTTAGAGGGGGGACCTGGCACAATTTATCTTTAGTCTGACTTCTCATCCATTTAGCTTTTGCATTTTAATCCCTAAAAGCAGAGTTTCTCAACCTCTGCACTCTTTACATTCTTCGTGCTTTGCTGTGCATTGTGGGATATTTACTTAGCATCATCCCTGGACTCTAGGCACCATATGCTAGTGGTACCTCTCAGCTGTGACAACCAAAAGTATATGTAGACATTGCCAAATGTCCCTATGTGGGAGGGGGCAAAATCACTCCCAGCTGAGAACCATTGGCTTAAAGAAAAGAACATCCCTGCCATTTCAGTTTTTATGGTGTATGTGTATGTACTAAGGAAGAACATTCACAAACTGCCCTGGCTGGCGTAGCTCAGTGGATTGAGCGCGGGCTGCGAACCAAAGCATCGCAGGTTCGATTCCCAGTCAGGGCACATGCCTGGGTTGCAGGCCAAGGACCCCAGCAACCGCACATTGATGTTTCTCTCTCTCTCTCTCTCCCTCTCCCTTCCCTCTCTAAAAATAAATAAATAAAAATCTTAAAAAAAAAGTAAAATGCTAAAAAAAAAAAGAACATTCACAAACTATAGGATTTTCTTAAAAACAACTCTGGTATCTTGCTATGAAACCTTGCCGGTAGACCAATGGGCCACAATGATGCTATTGTGTGTAAGCCTGATAAGCATCACCCATTTACTATTAATACTCAGATGCGGTGGGGTTAGGGGGATTGGTGCCTTGGAGCATATATATTTTTTCCTTGTATTCTGAAATATTTTTAGATTTAGAGAAGGGTTGTAAAGATGGTACAGAATGTTTCCGTACTTCTTCTCTCAATGTTCTCTAATGTTGACATCTTCCATAATCATGGTAAATTTACCAAAATTAAATCCTAGCATTAATTAATACAGCTCTATTAACTAACCTACAGACTCTATGTGTATTCTCTCAGCTTTTCCACAAACCTCCTTCTTTTTCTGTTCCAGGGCCCAATCCAGGATTGCCCATTGCATTTAGAGAGAGCATAGATGGTTTTTTTCCCCTTCACCCAAGGACACTTTTTCATGGCCTTTTTTTGCTTTTGAGAGAGAATGGAAGGGAGAGAGAAGAACATTGATGGGAGAGAGAAGCATCGACTGGTTGTTTTCTGCATGCCCCCAGACTGAGGATCGCACATGCCTGACCTAGGGACTGAACCCACAGGTGTCTGCTTTGACCTGGAATTTCACCTGAAACCTTTCAGTTATGGGACAACACTACAACCAACTGAGTCACACTGGCCAAGACTAGAGAGAGCATAGTTTTGTTTTGGTGGGTTTGTTTTTATTGTTTGTTTGTTTGTTTTTGTTTTGTAATAAAGAGAATATAATGCATTTTTAGAAAACTGCTGATTTTCAGATGATGACACTGAACGGAATTTTCTAAGTACGGGCTTTTTCTTAGATTTTATATATTTATTTTTAGACAGGAGAAAGGGAGGGAGAAAGAAGGGAAACATCACTGTGTGGTTGCCTCTTGCGCACCCGCTACTAAGCACCTTGCCAGCAACCCAGGTGTGTGCCCTGACTGGGAATTGAACTGGCAACGCTTTGGTTCGCAGGCCCGCACTCAATCCACTGAGCCACACCAGCCAGGGCTAAGTAGAGGCTTATTTATATTAACATTCACTGAACTAAAAAGGTTCCTTATTTCAGCTTAAAGTAGAGATTGGAATCGACACTGTTTAAGGCAAAAACAGCTATAACACTACGTATTGTCTAAATCTCTGAAAAAATCGCCTAAAGATGGCTTTTGTCTTGATTCTCAGTGTAAGCCATACTCATTTTATAGTTTTTTAATAAATGATAAATGTTCATGAAGAGAACCAAAGGTACAGTCTCCAATTGCTCTTTCATATTTAGGGCAAGCTAAAGAGTTCTGTGCCAACCCCACCTGACAAATACAACATGAACCCAAGCGACATGGAAAAGCTGTAATCTATTGAACCTGGTAAATGTGAGTTGTAAGTAATTGCATTTTCTTCTTAGTCTCATTTGCTGCTCAACCATTTCTCATTATATGATTCCTTAAAGTCAACCGAATTCAGGAGCAGATCAATACTAGGGAAACCCTTTTGTCTTCTTTTAGGGCATAAAATTTAAAAGATGCTTAAGTCAATATTCCTTTTAATAATGTGTCTTACAGAAATGCTCGGGTTCCCCCTTCTTGTTATATAATTAATTGAGCTGCCTGCCACCCACAAGGTATAGTCACTCTCTCCCATAATTCTCCTTTGGCCTAATTGCCATTCTGTTCTCAGTTCTATTTGTCTTTAGATATTTCTTTCTTCCCCAATAGTGTTGGGCATGCTTTGTACTTAGTTTTATCTTTCTGTGCTTTTGCTTCTAAATGTCAGCATAATTTTTCTGCCTTATAATATTGGAGATGTTATAACCATCCATCAGCCCAATAGAAGAGCAGAAAAGATTAGATATCATTTATCTGTATTGGTTGTTCATTGTAATGACCCAGTGGACAACATGAACAGATAATCTGTTGCTTTGATGGAAACTAATTATTCTTAAGCATGACAGCATCGAAATAGCTTTTGTGACATTGTTTTTAAAAATGACGGCTACCTAGTCATTATTAGGGCACGCAGAGGTTCAGTCATGTTCTCTGATGATTTTCCTACATAAGCAACACAATAGTTTGGGTCTTTTATTACTGCTTTACAGAAAATACTGAACTGAAATTTAAGAACTTTAAAACTGACATTCAAATATAAGGACTATCCAATATACATTTCTTAATGAGACATAATTTACCATTTCCTAGAGAAAGGTAAAACTACAATTAATAGATAATTTTTGCGAAGAAGGGTTAATATAGCTTGATTTTTATTTTGCTGCTGGTGATTGTACTGACCGTGGAGTGTGAGGAATAAAGCGGTCCTGAATTTCCCGAGTGGAAAGCGTGACCCTATGATTAATTCTTAAAATAATGCAATTTGTCTGCACAAATTGAAGAGGATGTTTTATTTCATGTGCATTCATAAAAACTACAGTATACTGATGTATTTCTACTTTTAGTATACTGTTCCTAAAATGCTTTAGAAGCTTAATCAAAATTGTAAGAGAGTATTTGTATTTACTGACACAACTAGCGATCAAATCAGGATTTAATATTATTATTGGCCCATAGCAGAGATGCACTTTTACCACATCGTGCCTTGGTTTGGGAACAAAGGTGCCCTAGGTTAACTTTATATACCAAGTGTTTCCTTTTGTTATAACAGATTTGGCGACAGTTTTAAGCTTTGGGGATGTTTTAGATGATAATAGACATAGCCAATATATTAAAATACATATATTGAACAAAGTTATAATTACACAAGTAACACTTGTAAAAAATCAGTGCTGTAAAACAGATGAATAATGCTGAAGTAGGTCGACTAAAAGATAAGAGTGTCCTTGTACCTTCTACATGCTATAGTTTCCTCAGTCTCACTCCCTTCCCCAGAGGGCTGCTAACAATTTGGTGCACCTTTCCAGGTTTTTTTTGCCACGTACCATGTGCAAGTACAAACACATGCACACACACCTCTATGAATTGTCTACTGGATATTCTATAGACAGTTTTGCATCTTATTTTTTCACTTAAAATATTTCTTAAGGATCTTTTCATACACAAACACACAGCTCTCCTTTTTAAAAACTGGGCATGCCTTATTTTAACCATTATTTTGTTCTATAAAATAATGTCTGCACTTTCATATTACCCTCCATTTTAGGAAGTCTCCTTCAGAAACAGATGAACTGGAGGAAAACCTCAATCTGAGCCTCAGCTAGGTAAATGGTTGACTAGGGTTGACCCCTTCTGAGCACATTCAAAGGGGAAACTCGCCATCGGATGTGAGCCCCTGATTCAGTATGGGTGTGTGTGTGTGTTTGTGTGTGTGTGTGTGTGAAGTCTGGTTCTGACACAGATGAGCAAGTCAGCTCTCTGAGTTTCATTCAGGTTTCCCATTCGGAAAACAGGAGCTGGGATGGGTTAGGCCAGATCGGTCCTTCTCTGTCCAAATCTTACATGCTTTTTTTCTGTTTTCTGAGCTAACAGTTACATTGTAACAGCGCATAATTCTTCTGGGATTAGTTATAATTGTATTCTAGTGACAGACATCCAACATTTTAAGTGTGAACACTCACATCTATTTTTACCCATAGTGAGCATATGCTTTAGTCCTTGAAAATGTGGCTTGGAATGGCCCTTTTCATCACCCAGGTATGATAATGCTAACCACCACAGAGAGAAAGGGACAGCCCGCTCCTCCTGTAGCCACCTGCAAAAGCTGCATGGGAGGACTTAACAGCTTAAAAATATTTTTTTTTAATTTACTGATTTGAGAGAGAGACGGAGAGAGGGAGAGAGAGGGAGAGAGAGAATCTGTTGTTACACCCATCCATGATTCATTTGGTTGCTTCTTGTATGTGCCTCCACTGGGGATTGAACCTGAGAACTTGACACATTGGGTTGACACTCCAACCAACTGAGCTACCTGGCCAAGGCCTAACAACTTGTTACCACAACCCTCTAAAGATGATTCGAGTTAGATTCACCTATGTTTTGAGACCTGTAGTTAACTTTAGAATCTACACTGTATAGATAATGCTTATTAATAGATGTTCTTTTACCACATTTACTTTTAGAACAATGGAATAAAAATAATAAATAATAATTCTAGCAGCTAACATTAATGAGCACTTACTATGTGTCAGGCATTGTTCCAAGCACTTTAATAAAAATTACTCACAATAACCGTATAAAACAGCTTACAGTTGGGAAGGCTGTGACTTAGAGAGGATAAGTAATTTATTTGTCCAAAAGCACAGAGTTGCAACTTTTTGGTGCAGCTGGGAGGCAGATTCCTATCCAAGGGAAGAAAGTGAGGAGCTAACTGAATAGTTCCATAGTCATAAAATAACCAAAATTTTAGCCTGAAGTTGGTGACAGAACTGGCCATATGCCGATGGTAAATGTTTGTGCTTCTCCCTTCTTACGATAATGCTGTGAGCTGTTTCAACTTAAAACTGGTCCCCTGTTTCTCAGGCTCACTCATGGGGCTGTCTATTGTAGTCCTTTAAAAATATATATAAACAAAGCAGCTCCTTATATCCTTTTTGTAGCTACAGATCATTCATGCTGACTTTTGCAAAGCTCCTGCTCTGGTAGACAAGCCCTGGAATCTGCAAGGTTGATGATTAGTTGAAACAGTCTGGACTGCAGCCACAGGACATCGTGTAGCACAATCAAGCACTACTTCATCATGCCTGGTGACAGGAGTTTTCCCGCTACGTTTCCATCAGGAGCAAGGAGCCAGGGGACAGCTCAGCAGCTAATTAGACAAGGCAACATACAAGGCTAGTACATGCCAACTTCAATAGGCTGTAGTGGTGGATCTGTCAAACGAATCTGTCTTGTCCTCTGTGCTTTATACCCATTACTGTACCTGGTTGAACATTAACACTTGGAAATCTGCTGATTTTCTCCAATATCCTGGCCCATGCAGAGAGGAAGCTGAAAAACAACTGTATGTCTTTAAGGTTGTTCCATGCTTCATTATCCTGAAAAGCATCAATCTTCACCTCATTGTTAAAGAAGCATCTCAAGATGTGGAAATGTTGAGAGGGCGGGTGGAAATGCAGTGTACGGACTTTTTAGTGTCTCTACTACAATTTCCTTCTTTTCCTGTGATGTTTGTTTTAAAGAAGTTAAAGACTTAAAAAAAATGAAAAAGGTTTCCCTGTTAAGACCAAAGCCAAGAAATCACAAGTGTTTCCCTCCCTCTTGCTTCCATCTCTCCTAAAAGATTAAGGTTAAAGAAAAGTCTTAGATGTGTGTGTGTGTTTTAGGAAATCATCAAAATATAAAGGCAGACACCCCAAATAGTTTGTAAACAAGTATCTGGAATTTAAAGACAATGTCAAAAAGTATTTCAACATGCAGCAGCCACAGCAACAGCAAAAATAACAAAGCCAAATATTTTATATCTGGTTGAGATGTGTTCTTGGCCACTTAAACAATTAACCCTATACAATATGCCAGTCTTAAAGATGTCAATTATGTGTATGTGTTTTCTTCAGAAAATCTCAAGTTGTTAGGCCCTGGCCATGGTTCCAGGAGCAACAGATATTGAAACTAGAAGGCGACTCAAGAGTAATCTCGTTTAATCCTATCACTTCACAGAAGAGAAAATCGAATCCCAGAGTGGATATGCTCATTACCACTCTTTCCTGCTGGGTGGGGTCCCACTGCTTTTTTTTTACAACACCATGCTGTCTTGCTATAGAAATTCCAAGATAGAACCTTGGAATTTCATTAAGTCAAGATACTTTGGGGGCCAAATCCACTCCAGAATCTTAAGGGCTGGAAACAATGACTGCAAAGAATCACTCCTGCCTTCCAATTAGAGTCTGCCTATAGGAAATAGCAAATTGTGTACTATCATTTCCTGACTGAATAATTTCAGGGAAAAAAAGTACACAGAAGCGTCATGAGGTGTTGTACGCATCTCTATACTGCTCTTTTGCACTGGGGACCCTGGTCATCATAGACTAAGAAGCAACGTGATTAATAGGAAGCCCTGATTCTCTGCTAAGTGAACACAAATTAAAAAATAATAACACAGTAGTTGCTTCGTCTGGAGCTAAGCAATATGCCATCCTATCATCTGAGAATAGAGACCAAAATTTATGAGTAGGATCAACAGAGGGTTGGTTTCCTTTTGCTCATTTTTAACTTGGTGAATAAATTCTGCAGTCACCTGACAGTATTGTTAGAATAGCAAATAGCTAACAACAGAAACCACATTGAAGGTGGAAACCAGAGACTTGGGACTTAGTTCCAGTTTCCTGATTTTTGGTGTTTGACCTTTCTCAAACATCTGATTTCTTTGGGCCCCAGTTTCTTCCAGTGTAAACTGAGTGGATTAAAGTAAACTGTGTCTAAGGGTATTTCCATGTGTAATCTGAATGATACTCTGATTTTAACAGTTTCAGTATTATGGCTCTGAAATAGTCTTTGGTCTTCCTGTTTAATTGATGTGTTCTGTGTGTCTGGGGCTAGCTCAGTGTGGGCCAGTTGGCACTGCTTGGTCTCATGTCCACAGATGTGACTCCTCACAGGGACAGATTTTTTTTTTTAATTGAAAAGTGTTATTTATGGCAAGAGATTGTGTACAGGTAAAGGCACACCAGTTGTCACAATTGAGAAAAAGGTCTCGAAATACATGTCCTATTAAGTGTTAATCTCATTCAGGAAGCACGGAGGTAAACAAGTACTATCTTTGCTGATTCCAAAGTTTTGTGCTGAGATTAGATTTTGCCAAAAGCCTGGGTTGGAAGTGGAGGGCTGTGCAGGAAAGTTGAAGGCTGAGTGGGTGAGGTGGAGATTCACGGGAAATAAAAGCTAAGGAACCAATCTAACTATGATCTCAAGACCCGAAGGCAGAAGTTGCATACAAGTTTTCTGTTTTATTAATTTGTTTTTTAGCCCACACAATGTAACTTGGAACAGCATTTCTTAAACAACAACAACAACAACAAAAACAGAGTAAGTTGCCAACATGGAAAAGTACAGATTTCTGGCTTCTTTTGAAACATCAGACAGTTTGGCAAACCCTGGGCCCTGAATTCCAGCATGTCAGCAGTGGGCTGGAGGTACAGCATCTACCACTTTTAGACAGTGTACTATGCTCTTGCTTTCCACAGTCTTACTGCCAACATGGAGGCCTAGTGTCAGTTGCCATTTACCATTGCCTTGGAATGTTATTTTCATGTAGTAGCGTTAAGGTGAAAAAAAAAAAAAGAAAATCTATTTTTTATATCCATGTCACCATTAGAAGTGAGAAAATAAAGCTAGATTGAGTAGGAATTGTGTTTCTTACACCCAGTCTGCTTATGTGTTGATGTTATATGCCTTCCTCCTGCAAATAACAGTTTTGAAGCCCTGTCCTAACTTAAGCTTTGTCCTTGATTTAATGGGTAAAGAACAAGAACCGCCCCCCCCCCAGCTAAGCTAGAGAAGCACAAAGTGTAAAATATTAGCCTAAATACTCTTCCCACTTCATTACATGTTCCAGTTGACCATGATGCCTTAACCAGTTTGAAACAATCAGGGCTAGAATTTTGTAGTTCTTCCCTATTTTGCGGGTGGGCACTGGGGAGGAAAGTGCAGGAAAGAGAGAGGGAAGACACTGATGTGGGAGTGGAGATTCTTCCTCTGGCCTCTTTTGCCTGGAAGCCAACTCACCAAGTATGCCAAGGAATGCCCTTGTGGTGAATTTGCCAGAGCAGCTACTGTCTACAAGTTAGCTTGCTCTAATTATTTGTGGTTCCCAGTTTAACCTGGAAATCTCTCCAGAGAAATACTTTGGGGTTTGAGGGTTGCTGTGTCAAACTCTGAGGGTATTGGGAAAACCTGGAAAGATTGCTGCATTGCCCTTTATTTGCTGCTTCTTTATTTGCTGGATTAGATCCACAGTAGCTGGTCTAGAGTGATTTTTCACTGCAGGAAGGAATACCTTAATGGTAAACCTAATTAAATATCCAAATCTTGAGCTGTGTTTTTGTTCTTGCATGACCTCTTTACTCTCACCTTTTATGTTCCTCAATTCTTTAATTAATGAAACTATGAAAATTTCAAAGGAACTACACAAATGTGGCACCGTTAAAATGCTAGCATGGACATGAAATTGGATTATAAAATTGGGAATAGACAGGTCGCAGTACTTACATTCTAAGTGCAATTTTTATCTATTTTATTTTCAGCTGCTCATTTATTTCCTCAAGAGAAAACAAAATCCAGTGATATCAGGGGTGAAATTGTTAAATGACTGTAGAAATTGGCTTACATGGAAGCAGTTTTTGTGTGTGAGCATGCTGGTAAGAACTTGATGGAGTATTTAGGCAGGAAAAAATCAAGCTCGAGACTCAGATAAACATGCCGACATTTCTGTGCTCAGCCAGTGCTTAGCCCTCTTTGGTTAGGAAACAACATGAGAACCGTCTTTGTTTTTATATTCCAGTTCATTACTGGTGGGACCTCAGCCAACAAGAAAATGCTGTCAGAACAGCTTCAGAATTCAGACAAAAAAATCACGTCAGTTCTTATTTTAGACGAACTGGTTCAGCCATTTCTCCTTCAGAGAAGTGGGGTGGGTTTCCCCTGGTGAGAGTAATTGAAAGGACTTGCTTCCACTTGAAAGATGTGGTAAACATCTGGCAAAGTGAGGAGGGTTTGGAACTATGTAGAAATCTTGGAAGAGACCAGCAGCCAGAGGCATAAGTAACTAGATTCAGGGCCAGGGTCACTAGTTTCATGTCTGACTCCTCTATTCATTTAACTTTGACCTTAGATGTGACTTGGTTATGTGTTTCCCAGCTGCTGAATTGGAGTGTTGAGGTGATGAGTCACATTTACCACTGGGACAATTCATTGTAAATAACTGAAAAGCACTTGGCAAGCACAGGCTTCTACAGGGACCCCATTATGCTAAAAAAGCTGGAAAAATTTTGGAAGTGTACAAATTTCAAGGCAGCAGCAATAAACTATAGATTTTGCTACAGAGGGAAACATGTTTTTCCATAATTCCAGGATGACTGCATTATTAAAGGCATGCCATGATAACATAAGGAGTGCAGAAGCACTAAGTAAGATAAAAAATATTATAAGACATTTTCATTTATTGATCAATTCACTCAATATCTATTTATTGAGTTCTTTCTGTGATCTATGCACTGAATTGGAAATAGTAATTACAGATTTTATTTATTTATTTTTAGAGAGAGGGGAAGGGAGGGAGAAAATGAAGGAGAGAAACATCGATTAGTTTCCTCTCACACACCCCCATCTGGGGTCCTGGTCCACAACCCACACATGTGCCCTGACCGAGAATCAAACCTGCAACCTTTCAGTTTGTGGGAGGATGTACAACCCACTGAGCCGTACCAATCAGGGTGGAAATAGTAATCAAATACATGCATTCCTTGCCCTTATGAAGTTCACTGTTTAGTTGAGGAGTCAGGAAAGAAAATGCTATTCTAGTGATATGGCCAAGTAACCTCTTGTGTGTCAATTTTTATGTTTGAAAATTAAGGATCACACTCACTCCCAGAGTTCATTCTAGTATTAAAAGAGGATTTCATATAAAGTACTTAGCACAGTGCCTGAGAACAGTGAGATATTTGTGGTACTAGATAGTATCTTTATTGCAAGTACATATTTTTAAAGAAAATCTAAATCTTTGTATAATTAATCATTGAGAATTTATTATTAATTGTTGGAAGACTTCCATAGATAGAGGTAGGTTTGTAAAAAACAAAAAAAGAAGAATTTAAAAAGAAGAAGAATTAGATATTTCAGTAGCCTCATGAATATTAAACAATGATAGCCTCACACACAGTGCCCAAAGGGACATTGCAGAATGCTTAAAAACAGAAACAGAAGAAAGGAGAGCTGGGTTCTAGTCTTGGCTGCACTACAATTAATTAGTGAACTCTTGGAAGCCTCACGATTTGATGGGCATCAGCTTCTTCACCTATGAAATGGGCTGGTGGTTATACTTATATTTGTGGCCTATTCTAATTTTAAATTTAATGCTTCTTTGTAATAAATATTTTAACATTACTACTCAACAAAATACAGTGTTAGTTTCAATTTCTTTTATTTATTTATTTTATAGCTATCTTGGCTGTAAGTCCCTGCTGTTCAGGACTTTGAATATTTCTTGCCAATCCTTTCTAGCCTGCAAAGTTTCTTTTGAGAAATCAGCTGACAGTCTTTTGGGAACTCCCCTTGAGGTAAGTAACTGCTTTTCTCTTTATGCTTATAATATTCTCTCTTTACCTTTAGCCTTTGGCATTTTATTATGATATGTCTTGGAGTGGGTCTCTTTGCATCCATCTTGTTTGGGACTCTGTGCTTCCTGGACTTGCATGTCTATTTCCTTCACCAAATTAGGAAAGTTTTCTTTCATTATTTTTTCAAGTCAATTTCCAATTTCTTGTTCTTTCTCTTCTCCTTCTGGCAGCCTTATGATGCATATGTTGGAACACTTGAAATTGTCCCAGAGGCTGCTTATATTATCCTCATTTTTTTTTTTTGGATTATTGTTTTCTTCTTGTTGGCCCAACTGGATGTTTTTTGCTTCCTTATGCTCCAGATCATTGATTTAATTCTCAGCTTCATCCACTCTACTGTTGTTTCCCTGTAAATTGTTCTTTATTTCAATTAGTGTATCCTTCATTTCTGACTGGATCTGTTTTATGTTGTTGAGGTCCTCACTAAGCTCCTTGAACATCCTAATAACCAGTGTTTTGAACTCTGCATCTGATAGGTTACTTATCTCCATTTTGTTTATCTCTTTTTTTGGAATTTTCATCTATTCTTTCATCTGGGCCATGTTTCTTTGTCTCTTCCTTTTGGCAGCCCCCCTGTGTTTGTTTCTATATAGTAGTTAGAGTTTCTATGACTCCCTGTCTTGATAGTGTGGCCTAATGTAGTGGGTGTCCTGAAGGGTCCAGTGGCACAGCCTCCCCTATCACCCAAGCTGAGTACTTGAAGTGTGCCCTTCATGTGGGCTGAGTACACCCTCCTTTTATAGTTGAACTTTGATTGCTGTTGGCAGGTCAATGGGAGAGATTTACCCAGGCCAGTCAGTTGCAAGGACTAACTGTGACCATTGACCACCAACCTCCACCCTACATGGAGAATCAGCTGTGCAGAGGCAGGATGATGGTGCTCCTTAGTGGTCTATAGCTGTTCACTGGGTACCCATGTTCTGGGGTTTCTTGGTTGGTGCAAGCCAAGGTCAGCCCTCATCTGTGTTCTGCCCAAGACCAGTGTTCATGAGCTATAAAGCAATATGAGATGGTTGCTACTTGTGCTGGGCTTGGAGATTCCCAGGCAAAGCCAAACTGTGAATCTAGGCTCCCTGTAGCTTGTGCCTGGCCTGGGTCTACTTAGCAAGAGGGACTGGGACCTTATGGAGGCTGGCTGTTACTTGTTTGATAGAATTTAGGAAGTTGTGAAGCATGATCCAAGACCAGTCATTTATTTGGAAAAGTTACTCTTAACAGCTTGGGTGTGCTGGTAAACTGGGTGGGAGAGAATCTCAGGCGATCTCCAAGGTGGGGCAGTGTTAGGTTGATGGAGTCTCAGATATGGCACCTGCCTGCCATCTATGTGGTTCTATGAAGGGAGGGCTCAGAAGAGGGACAATGGCTTCTGCCCATCTTATGTCAGAGACAAAACTGTCCCCCAGGTCTTGCCTTGATGGCAGACATTTCCATTTCTCCCTGAATGCCACTGGTACTTTTCAAGCTGCTACCCTGGTGCTGGAGTTCAGAGGGAGTGAATTGGGGTAAGTCCATGTATAGGTTCTTCAAGAGGAACTGCTTGGGACTCCAGAAGTTTCTTCCATTGACTCAATCCCCACTGGTTTTTGTATCCAGAAGTTATGGGGACTTATCTTCCTGACACTGGAACCCTGGGCTGGGGAGTCTATTGTGGAGATGGGACTCCTTGTTCCCAATATATCCCTCCCAAATTTTTATCCACTACATACGGATATGGGATCAGTCTGTTCCATATCTCTGCCCTTTCTACCAGTCATGATGGATGTGCTTTCTTTAATTCCATAGTAGTCAGACTTCCATGCAACTCACTTTCTGATGGTTCTGAATGATGGTTGTTCTATATTCAGTTGTAAGTTTGATGTGATTGTGCGAGGAGGTGAGCCATGTTTACTTGTGCTGCCTTCTTGACTAGAAGTCACTATTATCTTTTAGGTGGGGACTAAGACATGGGCCTATGCTAATAAATATCATTTGTAGATATTGGAGAGAATAGTAGTATAAAGTAGGTACAATATTCTAGATCAGGCTTATCCCTTGATAAAAAGTTTAATATATTTCTATATGTGTGTTATGTGTACACATATATAAGCAGTGTTGCAGATTACCATGGATAGTGTTACTTACAAAAATTGGTAAGCAAATCACACTGCTGATTAAGAATATGTCTAAGCATAGTGGTAAAGTATGCATAGAATACTTTAGTAGCTGAAAACCAACATTTTAAAAAAGACACAGCCCCATGTACTCCTTGGATAATAAAGACCAGTGGTTCTCACAGTGCAGTGCCTAGACCAGCAGCATTAACATCACTTGGGAACTGGTTAGAAAATGAAGATTATCAGGTTACACGCTGGACCTGTGAAATCAGAAACTCTGAGTGTGGGGCCCAGCAACTTGTTTAACAAATCCTCCCAGTGATTCTGATGCATGCTGAAGTTTGAGACCCACTGAGTAATCTTTCTTTACAGGTAAGTGGTAAAAACTGAGTAAAGAGCAGTAAGAACAAAATACGTTAGAGATTAATTCATTCATGTATTTATTAACCATCTATTATGTGTAAAGTACTCTGATTCTCTAGAGAGATACTAATATATACTGTGAAATAAAATGAGACAATGTCCTGGTTGATACACAGGAGCCTAGTGGGGAAAAAAAAGGGTTGTCAAAGTTAAAATCTGAAGGACATTGCCCTCTTCTTCCTCCAGTCAGTGATGAAACCCTGGACACATCATCTCCCATCTCTGGATCAAAGTTTCTGCTGCTGACCCAGACTCAAGAATCCTTATCCAGGAATTAGAAGGTGGTGGGCATTTCAGAATTATCCAGAATGTTTTGTTCAAAACAAGAAAGATTCTACCTCAGCTTGTCTTTTTAAAAAATTTAGTCTTTATTGTATTTTTCCATTACTATTTAGTCCCCTTATACCCACTCCCCCCAGCAATCACCACACTGTTGTCCATGTCCATGAGTCCTTCTAAGTTTTTGCTCAATTCCTTCACCCTTTAACCCCTGCCCCCTACTAGCTGTCATCTGTTCTCCATCTATGAGTCTGTCTGTTTTCCTTGTGAGTTCAGTTTATTCATTAGATTCCACATATGAGTGAAATCATATGGCATTTGTCTTTCTCTGACTGACTGGCCAATTTCACTTAGCATAATGTTCTCCAGGTCTGTTCATACTATTGTGAATGGTAAAATTTTGTTCTTTTCTAGGGCCAAGTGTAAATGACCCATTGTGTAAATGTTCCATTGTGTAAATGACCCATAGTTGTTTTATTCACCTTGTCTTTGAGAAAGTCTTATATCCTTCCCATGATCTGGGGTAAGGAAAACCAAAGACAACTGCACTTGGTGCCTTTGACCAGCATGAAGTATGACCTAGGAAAGCAAACTGGGTGGAAAATTGTGGGTGAAGAGTTTTAAAAGTTAGGTGCAGTGATCTGGGGAATGAGGCCATTTATAGACTGAACACAAACCTCATAGTTCTCAACAACGGGGAAATAGCCTCTCAGGAACTTCGGCTTGATGATTAATATGAATGAGATCTGAGTACACACACTGCTTTTCTTGCAAGGATCTGATCTCCATTGTCTCTTTTGCTCTCTTGGCCTCTCCGTGAGATAGGCGTGGGTGGGTGTTATTTCCCCATCTCCTTCTTAAACAAGAGCACCAGGAAAACCAGTGTCTTTGATTGTAGCAAGCTCAATGAGTCAACAAATACTTAGAATATGACATTGTTTTCTGGCATCTTTTTTTGAGGTATGTGTAGGGATGTCCCTTCATTTGGTCCAAGAAAACCCAATGAATTAAGGGAAAATTAAGCTTCAATAGCTTGTCTAATATGACTGCAAGAGGCAGTATGGACACAGGCTCACACACTTTTTCTCCTAAACCCAGTTTATCACCACGACTCATTCTTGCTTTTCAGCCTGCCGCCTGCTAGTGACAGGGTGTGAGGTTGCCGTGTAGTGAGGTAAGCCCTCGGTTAACTAGGAAAGTTGATTAAATCAATTTATTAACTCGAGTTCAATCAGAAAAAAAGTTTCAACCCTGCTGTTTACATAAGTAAATAAAAATCTCCAAGAACAGTAAAGAATACAAATGGTTCCAGAACAGGGGTAGGAGAGCTTTGCTCTAACCCTGTCTCTGCTCTCCAGTGACATTAGGATGCTGGAACGCGTCACCTGTACTCTTTGGGTCCCAACTTTCTCATCTGTGAAGTGAGAGGGTAGTTCCTAATGGCCTTCATGACTCCTCTGAGTATACTTTCGAGGTCCTGTATACTCTCTGTGATGGCCAAGGACATTGCCATCCCCACGTTCCTTCATATCCAAACCAGCGACAGTAGATGGAGAAAGTATAAGAGAATGGGGTCGATGTGCTCTGGAGATAGCAGAGAAACTTGTGTTACCTTTTGGGGGGAAAATTGGTACCAGCTTATTTTAATATATTTTCTCTGTGTAATATACGTATCAGTATATTGGGTTCACTTTGGTATATTTGCAAATAAATACATATTTAATATATTTGTAAGACTAGTTATCTTGAGGTAGGAAGATAACAGGTGGTTTTAATTTTACTCTTTATTGTATGTTTGCTATAATTACAGGATGAACATATATTTCTTATACAAGAAAAATAGTTATAAAAAACGAACACTGTGAAAATAGAATCACAGAAGTTAAAAGCTGAGAAAGTTCATAGGTCTAGTTCAGGGGTGTCCAACCTGTGGCACACGGGCTGCACGTATCCCAGGATGGCTGTGAATGCGGCCCAACACAAAATTGTAAGTTTATTTAAAACATTATAACATTTTGTTGTGATTATGTGTCATATTGTAGGTAATGTGTGGCCCCAAACAACTCTTCTTCTTCCAGTGTGGCCCTGACATGTCAAAAGTTTGGACACCCTTGGTCCGATCCACTCATTTTCTGATTGAAAAACCGAGGACCAGAGGGATAAATGACTTGCCCAAACTCTCTGACTTTGTAAGTGTGGTCTGGGGGCTACCAAGAAAGTTTCTAGCTTCTTAGCCCAGCATTTCTTTTACTGTAGCATGCTTTCATTGTGGTTTTCTACTTCCTGCTCAAAAAGGAGACAAACAACACGTATAATCGGGCATCTCTGTTTTTCGGATTTTGTGAATCCAGCCCTATTAAGTTCCGTGGTTCAGCAGCCCTGAGGGTTCAGCAGCCCTCTGGGGATGACCAACTGGAACAGGGGCCTCCCCACAGACTGCGGCCACAGTTCATCTGCTGTGCAGCACGGCCAGGTGGCTGCCGCCCGGTGTGTCTCTGCTCTGCTGTGCACGTGGTATGAGTTTGTAACGTAACATCCCCTCGTGATCCTGCTAGAGATCATCACTGATAAGTTTAGGAGACTCAGGAGGGCAGAGGAGCAAGGAGAAAAGATACATGGGAGCCGAGGAGGAGAAAAGAGTACCGCCCTGGGTTCGGTGCTCCCGTGCCGCCAGCGCACAGAGTGGTCAGGTATAGTTAGCGTGCCTGTATGTGACAACTCAACATCCTCTTTATACCGGCCCCATTAATTGTCCCACCCTTGATTCTGGTGGTTTCAGAATAAAGAGAGGCTATTTTTGTCAGTTCGGAGTTTATATAAACAATCTAATGGTGTTATTACCCAAACAAGACTTTCTTCTAGATAATGAATGGCAAGTAAATCTTCTACAGAATGGCACATGTTTGCAAGTGGATATGATGGCGACTGTCTTTCCATGGAACCAAGTTAGCCAAATACTTGCGGCTTATATTGTGAACAAGGTGACTAAAAAACAAACCTACTTTTTCCTAATCTTCATATGTAATTTCTATAAATACATATTTCGTATACTTTACATCTGCATGGAAAAATTGCCTCCTACACAAGCCCCACCTTCCAGCCAGGTCCAAACCTCTCACCACCAATGTTATCATTATACTTGGGATTCCAGCTGCCTTTGGTTATGAGAATTTCATGCAAATATGAACCAAAGGGAGCAAAACATAAAAACATTGCCATTTTTTCCTTCCCAATTTCCCCAAGTTAAATAACAGTTTATTCTGCAGGCTTTCAAATCCCTCCCACAAAATTGGCAATCCAATACAATCGACACATTCATGCTAATCCACTCAGAAGTGAATACACTGTGGTAAAAACTGTGACATTTGCAAAGACCACAGCTCCCCAATGACTGAAGCATTAACTGGAGCTATAATGAGGGAGGTCCAAGTGCGATTCAATGTGGAGGGAAGCAGCCTTACCATTCTGGATCTTATCCTCAAGTGGAAACTTTCTATACATTTAAGAACTCCAAAGAGAAGTGTGGCTCACTTTGACTGTTGCTTTAAATAAAAATGTTGCAGCACATTTTCTCCATTTCTACCTATGAACTACTAAAATGCCCCTAGGAGTTGCTGGCTCCAGGATTTTTTCTGGACTTAGCTAATACTAGGATATGCTCAAACCCTTATAGGAATGTTTGTGCAATGAAACCACAATCCATTGGGTTCGGTATTTATTGGGTGTTCATAGAAAGAAAAGGGAATTCAGCCTGTTTAGCTTTTCTTGGGTCCTGGAATGGGCATCAGCAAACTGAGAATTGAGTCTCAGATTTATCCTGTGACTAATAATGGCAGTAGGAAGAACCAATTCAGCACTGTAAAAATTACTGGAGTTTTTATATGCATTTCCAGCTTACACTGATCCTGTGAAGCAGAGAGGGCACTGGTTAGTCATTCCCGTTTTAGAGGTGAGGAACCAAGGCTCGCAAACATTGTTAGTTGCGTGTTATCTCATAGCAGCCACTCTCTTCATGTAGCAAACAAGCACAGGCAGAGGTCCAGAGAAGGTAGGTGCTTCACCTGGCATCACACAGCAAGTTTGATGCTGGAAAGAGCATGATTAGTCTGGAATTTCCAGCCCATTACTCAGGTCACTGGACCATGCTGTCTCAGTGTGTCCAGCCTGGCCTGGGAGGTGAGCCACCTCACATTTTGTCCCCTAGGCCAGGAAACTGTTTCTGTGCCCCGACTGGGTCAAAGTGAGCACAATGACCATAGACAGGTAGTTGGGAGAGGAAATAAAATGCTAATGATGTTCTTCGCAGTTCCAAAAGCATCTCTCGTCCCTATAAATGGATGGCTTGGATAGACTACGCTGTAGTTGTAATAAATAAAGACTTGCCACCACTTTAATCTCTGATCCCAGTCCACCCACAGCCTTCAGGCTAATGCCTGACTGAGCAGACAGCCTCACAGATTTCAGTCTGTGTCCGATCAGGAGGAGAACATTCCGGAGGCGTGGGCCCTTTTGGAGGAGGCTGAGTCTGCTCTTACGTTGCTCCTAGATTACATGTAGGCAGCCTGGAGTTAGGGCTTTGCCTAGAGAGCATTGGACATTCAAACGCCATAGTGATGACACAAGAGGAACATTTTTCTCTCTCTCACTGGAGACTTAAGTATAATGAAATAAATTTTATCGAACACATACTATGTGCCAACCAAATCCAAATATCTAACAAATGCTGATAATTAGTGGTACAAAGCTTGATATGTTGAACTTTCATCTCCCCATAAACAAAAATTATTTAAAAATTTAAGTCAGTATGAAAAGAAATCTATTTTTTGAAGATAGGGAGAGAAGAGAAAGAAAGAATTGTAGAAAATAGTTATTGATGTTATACTTGTTAAAAGCACCACACTTAAATTTGAACTCACTTTGTTTAAGAATGAAAGGTATATTTTAAGCAATTTAATTTGTTTATAAATGGTCATGTTTATAAACATGGATATGAAAATCAAAAGTAAAAAATCTAGAAAGGTGTGTGACAGAGAAATTTTCCAAGAAAAGTTTTTAGAAATAAACATCTTTTTCTGATTTTTTAAATTTTACCCTAAGAACTTAATTTATAAATGTATTTTTTGTAGTTACTAATTAACTATAACAAGGATTGGTGTGAATAAAAATATAGTTGCTAAGAAAAACAAACAAAAACCAACAAAACACATGCACACACACAAAACAAACCAATTCCATGAAGATTTCACCAAATCCATTAAATTAAAGCTATCTCATGTTATTCTTTTATTTTTGGTATTTATATTTAGTTTTCCTTTACTTAAGTATTGTGTATCTATGACTTAGTAATTTCTATGATGTTTTCCCCCAATAGATTAGTTCTTATTTGGCCATAAGTATTTATTGTCATTAGATGTCTTCAGGGGGACCTGAGTTGATTTAAACCTCCCATCTCCCCTACAGAGAGGAGCTCAGTGCAGGGAGCCTCGTGATCTCCCATCTTCAGCCAGCTCACGCCTGTGGTGCACAGACACGACCCCAGTCCTCCTCAGGTGTCCCTCTGGGCCTTTGGGAGGAAGTGGAGGAGGAGAGAAGAATTGGAACTCCACACTAGCATAAGTTTAAATGTTCAGTTTCTGCTGCTCATCGATGAATGACGTCTAATATTTGTCTTGTCTGTTGGGTAGATATGGGAAGTAGGAGATAATGAAAGATAAAATAATTTAAATATAAAAGATAAATATAGGAAAACCGAAGCTGTCATGTTTTACTGAGTTAAAAGCTTTGAATCATGTGTGCATGCATTTTATCCCTCTCTGTGTCTGATCACTCCTCATTCAATATTAAGGAAGCATTTACTATTATATGTCAGGCCCAAGGCTTTACACTGGGCATTCAGAAAGGAATGACACAATCTTTGCAGTGTCTGAGCCAAGCATTTCTCACACGTTGTTTCATTTAATTTTTTTTCAATAATGCTCTAAGGTATATATCTTTACCCCTGTTTCAGAGAAGTAGGGATGGTTTTAGGTGCTCAAGCAAGGTGCTCAAAGTCACATAGTGAGTGAATGAAGGATTTGGAATAGCTGATAGCCCTGAAGTCCTTGCTCCCTCATGCTGGCTGTGGCTGGTTATAGCCTCACGAGGCATCTGAGGCAAGATAGTAAGATTTTATTCCATGGAAGGGAGGGAGCTCCAGAGAAGGGTGGTGGGGTACAAGAAGAAGAGAATGTTTGAATAGGAGAGGAAAAGGAGACCAGGCTTGTTGAAGGGCAAAGGTGAAGACGGGACCTAACATGGTGAGTGGTGTGTGTGTGCGTGCCCTGGGAGAGTTAGTCATGCAGGCAGTATGGGGAAGAGGGTCAGCTGGGGACAGGGTCTTGAGAGCCAGGCCAGAGACGGAATCAAAGCTAAGTTGTGAATATGAGATTAAAATCTTTAGCTATTGGAGGGAAGTAGGGATTGGATTTTGGTGAGAAAAACTGATTCCCAATGCAATGTTTCTAAGTGGTGAGACAGGGAGTTGTTCACTGACTTTCAAAGTCCATCCATGAAACAATGGATGATCATCCTGTCCTCGGTTTCTCTGCTGTTTCAAGGTGATTGCTTATTCAGGTCTTAATGCAACTTGCACATGCCTGAGAACTCCCCTTGGGAAGGAATTTGAAGGCCTCGTCTGTAAGACCTGGTGTTGGTTGAGTCTAGTAAAAGGAACCAAAATTAAAGTCATTTAACAGACATTTGCTGAGCACCTGCAAGGTGCAAACATTGTTCTGGGTGTGATTGAGAACAAGACATACTGTTGAAGAAAATGTATAGTAATGTAGAAAATCTCGATACATGATTTCAGAGCCAGTGAAAAGCTTTCTGCGGATATAAATTAACATGGAATGACATCCAAGAGACAAGACAGACCCACGAGTACCAAAGAGTGCTGTGTGTGCAGAAGAGGACACTGGTCGGAGGTGTCTGTTTAAGTTAGGGCCAGTGGAAAGATGTGCATGAAATGCTGGTGAATTTAAGGTTTTCTGTTTTACAGGAAAAAAAAGACTGGTGAAGGTGATCATGATGAGGAAGATGATGGTATTAATGATGCCTGAGAGAGAATGAGTCTGATCGGTAACTGCTCTTTTCATTGGAGCATGAAAGCTCTGAAAACTGATGGTATCTGAAGGGCATTAAGCCGGCGGCAAACCAATATTTCATTTACTACAAATCTTTTTCATGTTAATAAACTTTGGCTAGTAGGAATCCTTGGGGCAGGGAGTACATATCCTGAAAAGAAATATTGAAAAATTAGAGGAACATTCTTATTGCTAATGACTTGGTCAACAGAGAGCGGGTAATCGACCTCATTTCTGTTTGTTATTAGGCATAACATGTTTTATTCCTTAGTGTAGAAAACACGAGCTTTTGATATTACTGCTTAGTATAATTGACTCTACTGAGCCCTGTCTGAACTTAGTGATTCATCATTTTTCAAATTAGTAAGGACACGGTTAGGGTAATCTGAGGCTGTAATCAGTAAAATATTCCAAATCCCTTCCACAATAATGGATTAGGCTGTCATTTGTAGTGTCTCTTGTTTCTGCTATCATCTGAGCTTGAGCTGTCAATTTAAGCTTATTAGTTTAATTTTTAAGACGTTTCTCCTTGCTTCTGACAGCCATAGGAAGCACGTCCACTTGATGAGTGCTGCCTTATTTGTTGAATTTGGCAGAAGTAACCCCCCTTGTAAAAGACAAGATACTTAAGTGTCAAGCGCTTACAGGGTCATCCATCTTCTTCGGCCCTTCCACCCACTGGGGCAGGACCACATGCACCCACTGCTCAGGCCCTGTCTCTGTTTTCTCTTTGTCATTATGCTGTTGTCAATTCTGCCGTTTATTCAGTGATTAATCATCATTTGGACGGTTCTGCTGGGAGCCGACAGAAAGGGGAGTATTCCTGCAGGTGGTTTCTCTCTGATTAGCCAAAGTGATAATAACTTGCTGCTGGGGCTTTGTCGTAAGGAGGGGAAGGTGGTGAATTCTTTTTCTTTTGCAGAAATGCAATTGAATTTTATAAACCTGGGAAATAAAGTTAATTGTTACAGAGAACATTAGAATGGGTCTTTTAAAAGTGTTCCCTGGAGAAACTGTTCTCCTTATGGCACATTTAGAATCACAACCTGCTCACACCCTTACTCTAATTATTATTATTTTTTTACTTTACAACATGAAGATGCACGTTCATGCCAACTTAAGTGCCTAAAAATAAATCCGTGGAAGATGAGGTATCTGATAGTTTATCAGCACTCTCACAGAAGTAATATATTTAATATTTTTACCTTTGACAGCCACGAAGATGAATAATGTTTGTATTTAACTTGGTGCAGTATTACTCTTTATACTATTTATTTAGAAAATAATATCTCTGACAATGAAGGTATCAGTTATGTGGTTTAAAGATGACTGCTTCCACTTAAAAAAAGGGGGGTTGAGAAAGATGGACATCCTGGAAGATTTTCCAAGGAGTCTCAGGCTCTACAGAAAGGGCCTGCCTTGTTTGTGGCAGTGAGGTCCAGAAGAGAAGTGAGTCTGCATCTTCGGGTGGTGGAAGGAAGTAAGAGAACGAGGGAGGTCGGGGAGGGGCGAGGCAATGTCCTGCGTCCAGCCTGAGCAGTCTCCCCGCCAATTGTTATGCGTGTGATTGCTCAGTGAGCAGGCAGTGTTTCCAGAACAAGAAAGTCAGTCCTGTGGAAAGTGAGAAGGAGTGTGTGTGTGAGTGTACATGCACGTTTTTTTCACTTCTGGGTTGATTCATGCAAAAGGATGAGTGGGCTCAGAGAGAATTATTCATTTCAGTTTTTCTCCTTTGGGCAATTTCGGAGATCCTGGATCCTGTGTTGTGGATTTATTTTTTATGTCCACTCTCTCCTAAAGTGAAGTTTCTCTCAACTGGCATGTGGTTAAAAGAGACTAAACATGTCAAGATCCCAGAACCAAATAGTGGTGACTAGCATGTACTTTAAGCAGGAAATTACTCCTCCCCACCCTCCCTCTTTTTCGCCACACTTTGCAGGTGACTCAAGTTTTTCCTCAGATCTTTGCTCCCTGGTCTGAGGCTGAGTGTGGCATTTGAAGCCCAGGAGCAATTTCTGAGGGATTCCCATGTAGGCAGCCACTTGAAGCATCCTGTTGGTGGTCATGGCTGGGGTGTGTGTGAGTGTGTGTAAAGTGGGAAAGGGGCCCTTCCGGCAGGACAGCTGCCTCTTAGGCAGGGAGGTTGGGCTGGTACTGGGGAGATTTGCAATTCGCAGCCCCAGCCAGTCACTCCTTGACGGGCGAGTTTCCCCAGGACTGGGAGCAGCAGCTCCCTGACAGGGAGATGGGCAAGAGTGATAGCTGAGCTGCCAGTCTGGGAGGTGGCTGGGCGTCCTGTGGTAGAAGCAGGTCTCTTGCAGAAGACGCATTGAGAGTAAGGAAGTGAGAGGGATGTGTGAGCCTTGGGGGTAAGTTTGGGGAGCAGCCCCAGAGCCCTCTCCTGGGAAAAACAGCAAAGCACTGAACACAAGCCCCAGTATTCCCTCCGAATCTTTTAGCCCCACCCGCACCACCAATCTATCTAACAGCTCTTGGAGCCTTTCTCCATCCTTGGGTGTAAGAGGCAGAAGAGAGCTTGAGTGTAATCTATCCCAGGTGGAGACTGATTTTGAGTGGCCGTCATGACCTATAGCCTGGCTTTCCAAATTGTGATTCCTGAACCAGCAGAGTTAGCACCACTTGGCAACTTGTTAGAAATGCAGATGTTGGGGCCCACCACAGACCTACTGAAGCAGAAACTCTGTGGGCTCCACACCCACTATATAGTTTAACAAGCCCTCCAGGTGTTTCTGAGGTATGCCAGAGTTTGAGAATCGCTGACCTAGAGTGACCAAGCTATGACCCAGGGGTCTTTGGGGCATTGCTCAATGAGTTGAGGCAAAAGGACACACCAAGGAGAACAGGGTCTTGTGAGCCCCCTTATCACTCCTCCTGGGACTTTCTCTACCTATAACTAGAGCCAACCCACCCGTAGGTATCAAGCTGCTGAATGCAAGAGAGCAAAAACAGCATTTACCACTTAATTAGCCAGAGTATTTCAACTTTCGCATGAAAACTGTTGAAAAACTTGAGCAGATATGGCTTCCCCTTCTTTTTTCTAGTACTCAGCTTACACTTCCCAGTTATTCTTCTAGAGTTGAACCATTGCCCTTTGGTGAACAATTCTTCAAGGTCTGGGTGAGGGAATAAGAGGGATCTGAATTTATTAAGATCTGGCAAAGTACACTGTAATAATAAAGAGCATTGGATATCAGAAACATCCCAGTGGTTAGCAAACTCTGTCTCTAAGCCAGCCTCCTGCCTCAGAGATGGCCATTTGATGGAAGAGAATAATACCTTCAGAAAGTTAGGAATGTGTCCAAAGTCATGATCGGCACAAAGCAGTTGCTCCTTAGTGGATTTTTATTGTATTGAAACCTGATTGACTTCACCTCCAGAGCCTGTGTGTTACTGTTCATTCATACATTTATCGCAACCTTCTTGAACCTAATTTTAATTTTGGTTTATGTAGGCTCTTGCAGTAACAAGTTCCAGATGAGGTAATGAATTTACTACCCACAGTGTAAAGGAGCGTGCCCCTTTATTTATCCTAAACCGACCTCTTTCAAGTTTCAAGGGCGCTTATCTGAAATCTTAACTCTCAGGTTTGGGTGTTGATGCTTCCGACTTTGTATGAGACAGTCTCTGTGATTGTGCAAAGATGAGTCAGTAGTATTGATGGCACTGCTACACCACACCAGGTGTGAAACTCTCCAAGGAGAGGAATGCCATCTGACTCCATGCCAAGGTCCAGCTTACCTCTGCTAGATCTGTGCCCGTCTCCACAGTGTGGTGTAGGAATGCACAAAGACCCCAGCCACATTCCTCCTGAATCATGTCTAATATTCTACCCAAAATATTCTTTGGGTAAACACATTTTATTTAATATTTTCTCCTGCTAGATTTAATTTCCATGAAGGCAAGGAGTGAGCCTCAGTTATTTTTTTTTGTTAGCCCTTCCACCTGCCATAGAGCCTGAAATAATCGGCTTGCCATAGCTCTGTGTGTGTGCGCGCTCATGTTCTTAGAGAGGGGTAACAAGCCACTCATCTACATCTTAGTTTGAATGAGATATGAGGGTGGGTTGGGCTTTACATATAGAGATCAATGACTGAGGCATGCTTTTGCCTTTATGAAAGTTAAATCTAGCAGAACATACTTATAAAGAAAATAAGTATGTTTTTTACCCAGAGAATGTGTTCCAGTTGTAGAAGTTTAGGCATTTTTGATCTGATCAATTGATCTGGCCAGGTGGGAGCCACCTTCCTTTCACTCCTCTGTGTGGTTCCCAGGAGGGATTTCATCTTAGGGAAGAAGTTTTATCTCTTCCCAGAAAGCCAGGAAGAGAAGGACAGCATGCGTGTGCTGGTGACTGAGAATAGAAGACAAGGATACATTGAAATAATAGCTAACATTTATTGAGCATTTATACATACAAGAAATTCTTGAATGCACTACACAGTCATCAATTCACTTGATTCTCATAATAAACCTATGAAGTAGGCACCCTTAGCATCTCCATTTCACTGAAGAGAAAACCAAGGTCAGAAAGATTAAATAACTTGCCAAAGGAGACTTAGCTAGTAAGTGGAAGAGCTAGAATTCAAATCCAGACAGTCTGATTTCAAAACCAGGCTCAGCAACGATATGCTTTACTCACTCTCCCTGAAGAGGAAAAGGGGCACTGAAAATTAAGGTTTTTGTCAAGGACGAGCTCAATATTGCACGAAGCAGTCCTCCAGGGAACCAAGACTGTACATTGCCAAGATATGGGGAGGGTAGGCGTGAAACAAATGCTCTAGGAGAACTGTGCTTTGTCAGATTGGGGGAGGAAAGGGTTATTTAGAAGGAGATCAGAAGCTTCCTTTCAGCTCCTGCAGTGGTCCTCCCCTCTCCTCTTTAAAATTTGATCAGTTCTCTGTGGAAAGCACTTAGTTGCTATGGTAATGAGTACTCTATAAATATTAATAGAATAAAGCCAAACAGAATATTGCCCCATTAATGCAGAGGTTCATGGAATTAGCCTTGAACATCATGGTCTAATGATGTGCCACACGGTCATTTTATTTTAAATCCCATTGAACATGCGTGCTAACTCTGGATCTCATGGAGATGAGCGACAAAGATCCTGAGCACGCCGTCATGGTGCTTTCGAAGCCCAACCCACCTCCTCTCAAACGCTGTGCATATCATATATGTTCACTGTTTCGATGTTTTTAGTAGAACTTCATAAAAAAAAACCTGTTATTCTGACTACTTGATATTATATTTGGTAACTTCACTCATGGGATTTGAGCACTGAAGAAGTACAGATTCATCCAATTTAGAGCAGGAAAGGATCTTAGGGATTGTTTAGATGAGGAACCTCAAACTTAAACGCCTGCAGGATGGAGGCAGGTAAGACAAAGGAGGGAAGTGGGCTGTGCCCGAGACAGTGCGAGTGGTAGACACTGTGCCATGCCTGCAGCCTGGGGTCTCCTCCTGTATGCAACGTGCTTGTTTACTGATTTCCCCTCCACCTTAGGATTTTAAGGTGATACAAGAAATACAAAAAGAAAAAAGGAGTAGGAAAAGGGGGGAACAACAATAAGCAAAAGAAAACTAAGGATAAGGTTGATGAACGTAATGATTTTAAAGTTCTGTGTAGTTGCTAGATGTATGTCACACGTCTCTGAGCTTCCTGGCAGCTGGTATAAAGAAAGGAACATAATATTCCTCCTGAACTAAATATTCAGGAGGAGCCCCAACTACTTTTAGTTCCGAAGCTTGAAGACTCTGTGGACTCCCTTCTTTAAACTCTGTTCTTCTTCCTTTCTCTCTTGGTTCTCCTCTGCATGGTTTCTCTACTAGTTCCCTCTTTATTAATAGTTTTCGTGAACATCTTTCCTTCACTGCTCCCTCTGGCCCTCTGACCTACGTTCATCCGAGCCTGCAAGCCCACTGCTGAGGTTCAGCCACCAGCAGGCAAACGTTGACCACTCATACATTTCTGTCTAGTTCAGAGCTCTCTTCTAACTTCCACATCTATACATCCAATTCCATCTGCTCAGTGTGGTTCTCATCACAGTTGTTCCTGATGTCTACATAACTCCTAACACCTTTTACTCTTAGACAGGCTGGCTCCTCCTTCTCTTTTTCTTATCTAGTGAATTACACTACCAATTCTTAGTCATCAGGTTGCCATAAACAGAAATTTAGAATTCATATTTGAGCCCTTCCTTCCTTCCTTCCTTCCTTTTCTCATTCCATATGCATCTGAGAAGGTGTACTAGTTTTTGTTTTTTTTCTTTTCTTTTTTTAAGGGCCTTTGGATCTTAGGAGAAGGAGAGTGGTAAGAGAACTGCATTAGGGTGGGGGGAGGGAGTGGAGAAATGTGCGGGCTTGCTTTGCAGAGAGAGATGCGGAAAAGGTGTATCTGTCTTGTACCTTCTGTATGACTCAGATCTCCAGAGCCCTCATGTAAAGCCCAGGCTTCTTTTCCTTTTTAAATTGTTTATTCCATTACAGTTGTCCTAATATTTTTTCTTCTGTCTCCTCCACCCAGCCCACCCCTCTAGCCAAAGTCAATCCCCTCTCTGTTGTCCCTGTCCATGCATCATTCATACGTGTTCTTTGACTATTCCCTTCCCCTTCCTTCCACCATCCCCTCCTATTGCTATCAGTCTGCTGTTTCTATGTTCCAGTCATGTTTCCATGTCTCTGGTTCTATTTTTCTCATTAGTTTATTTTGTTCATTAGATTCCAGTTACTCGTCTTTGCCGACTAGCTTATTTCACTTAGCATAATAGTCGCCAACTTCATCCATGTTGTAGCAAAAGGTAGGACTTCAGTTTTTCTGCAGGGTAATATTCTGTTGTACAGATGTACCAGTTTTTTTAATCCACTCATCTACTCATGAACAGTTGGGTTATTTCCAACACTTACCTATTGTAAATAGCACTGCTCTGAACATTTGGACTGCATAAGTTCTTTTGAATTGGTGTTTCAGGATTCTTAGGGTATATTCCCAGCAGTGGAATCACTGGGTCATAAGGCAGTTCCATTTTTAATTTTCTGAAGATATTCCATAGTGTTTTCCACAGTGGCTGCACCAGTCTGTATTCCCATTAATAGTGTACTAGGGTTCCCTTTTCTCCACAACCTAGCCAGCACTTGTTTGTTGCATTATTAAGGATAGCCATTCTGACAGGTGTGAGGTGATATCTCATTGTGGTTTTTATTTGCATCTCTCTGATGGCTAGTGATTTCGATCATTTTTTCATATGTTTATGGGCCTTCTGTATGTCCTTCTTGGAGAAGTGTCTATTCAGGTTCTTTGCCTATTTTTTAATTGGGTTGTTTGTCTTCCTGGAGTGGAGTCCTGTGTGTTCTTTACATATTTTTGGAGATAAACCCTTGTCTGAGGCATCATTGGCAAATATGTTCTCCCACATAGTCTGTTCCCTTTTCATTTTGATGATGGTTTCTTGAGCGATGCAGAAACTTAAAAATATGGACCGCTTCACGAATTTGTATGTCATCCTTGTGCAGGGACCATGCTACTCTTCTCTGTATTGTTCCAATTTTAGTATATTTGTTGCCAAAACAAGCATCCAGGTTTTTTTTTTTTAATTTTTTAAAATTTATTAATTTAGAGAGAGAGAGGAAGGGAGTAGGGCAGGGGGGAGAGAGATCTCTCTCTTTTATTTATTAATAAATAAAAAGAATTTTTAAATTTATTAATTTAGAGAGAGAGAGAGAGAACAGTTTGTCATTCCACTTATCTATGCTTCATTGGTTGCTTCTTGTATACGTTCTGACCAGGGATCAAACCTGCAACCTGGGTGTATAGGTATGACGCTCTAACCATCTGAGCTACCTAGGCAAGCTCAGGTCTCTTAGTAGCCTTCCCCTCTGCCTGTCTCTCCAGCCAGGACTTCTATTACCAGATTTCCCATATGCTTTCTCTCAGTCATATGGAAAACCAATCCACATGAGCCATGAGCTATCTCCTTCACAAGGAATAATCCTCTGCTGGGAACACTTTTCCCACTGTGCCTTCTACTATGTGACTACTTTCAGTCACCCCCCAAATCCTTCTCATCTTTCAGGAAGCCTCCCTGAACCTTCCTCCCCAGTTTAGGTTAGGAACCTTTCCTCTATGGTCCAATAGCAGAGATCCTTGACCTGGTATCCAAGGCCCCTGTATATTCCCAAGAAACTTTGGCTTATGATCCAGGTATAAGTGAATTCAAGGATCAGCTGCTTAAAAATAAGTGTTCAAGAGTTGGCTTCTCCTCCCTCTGTCTGCTTTGATTTTCTCTCTGTTGAGCTCTTTATCAGGCAGGCTTTCCCACGTGGTGGCTCATAGCAGCTTCATGCCCACCTTAAAGCAAAGCAAAACAAAACAAAACAAAACAAAAACACACCCACAAATCAGCTCTCTGCCTTTTAACAGCTTCCCATTTCTCTTGCAATGGAAGTGAAAATCCTTAACATGGTGTAGGAGGCCTTAAATAATAGCTTTTCCTACTTCTCTATCCTTTTTCTTTTATGATAAACAAAATTTTATTTTTATTTTTTTATTGTTTTTGAAGTATGGTTGTCTCCCTTTTCTCCCCTCCAATCCCCCCCCCACCCATTCCCTCCTCCCACCCTCAGTTCTACTCTTGTTGTCTTTGTCCACAGGTCCTTTATACCTGTCCCCTGATGACCCTTCCCCTACTTTCCCCCATTATTCCCCCTCCCTCCTCCCCTCTGGTTACTGTTAGTTTGTTCTTTATTTCAATGTCTCTGTTAATATTTTGCCTGCTTGTTTGTTTTGTTGATCAGGTTCCACTTATAGGTGAGATCATATAGTATTTGTCTTTCACCACCTGGCTCATT